>OY754977.1:15849130-16023577 GCA_963576475.1 Molanna angustata | reverse complement strand
ATTTATTACAATTTTATCCAAAATATAATATTTTTTTCTAAAAAAAAATAGTACTTAATCATCATATTCTTCTTTTTTGCATAACAGTACGTTTTCCTTTCCAACTACAATAGTTTCTTTTTTTCGTAAAAAATATATTTTGATAAGTAAATCCGACTCTTTGAATAAATTATTCTTATGCCGGGGGGAATAATTTTATTGTTGCCGAAAATAAAGAAAGTTTTAACCCTCTCGCTCACAAAATACAAAATTATTTATATATTTTTTTTTTGTATCTTTTCTATTCTTCTATGTTGAACTTTTGTTATGCATCCTGTCTCTATTATTGTGCTAATCTTCATATTTTATAAACACTCTCTCTCTCTCTCTCTCTCTCTCTCTCTCTCTCTCTCTCTCTCTCTCTCTCTCTCTCTCTCTCTCTCTCTCTCTCTCTCTCTCTCTCTCTCTCCTCTCTCTCTCTCTCTCTCTCCTCTCTCTCTCTCTCTCCTCTCTCTCTCTCTCTCTCTCTCTCTCTCTCTCTCTCTCTCTCTCTCTCTCTCTCTCTCTCTCTCTCTCTCTCTTACTCTCTCTCTCTCGCTCTCTCTCTCTCTCTCTCTCTCTCTCTCTCTCTCTCTCTCTCTCTCTCTCTCTCTTTGCGTACATGTTTGTTGCGATGAGTAAGACAGGAAATAGTTTAAAAAGTACCTAATGAGGTAAATCTGCCACAGGTATGACTGAACCACGTCAGTTTTTTAAACTGTTTAAAAACAATAGATACGCATCAGATAAAAGTTCCAATAGATCAGGGGTGGCCGACTTGATTAGATCCATGATCTACTGTTTACTGAGGAAGCCCTGTGCGATCTACCAATTACATACTTCTTGAAATTTAAATACATATAATTGAAATTGAAATGAAGTACCCAATTAAGTAGTATTTTTTATTTTATTAAGAGGGAAAACATAAAACTAAAAATTATTCTAAGTAACTACTTATGTATATTAGTGTGAGCACTGCGTCTGAACATTTCCCGCTAGATAAGAAAAATCAGGTTTGTAGTTGGAATTTGGCAACCTTAAAGAATCCATTGTATGAACGTCTGTCTAGCGAGAACGGTGTTTATTTTTTGTTTGTTTTAAGTAGAAAAATGACTCACATAAATATGTTGAACCAAAACATGAATGCAATTGTTCAACACATTTCTTCATACATGGATATTTCTCGTTGGAAACCAATGCCCAGAAATCTAGATCCATAAAGTAACGTGATGGGTGCAGCAGTTGGTGATTACGTTGCGCAGTCTGTTCTACGTATTTATGTATGTTTATATGTTTTGCCTTACCACGATCGACTGGACTAATAGTCGCGATCGACTGGTCGATCGCGATCGACCGGTTGGCCACCCCTGCAATAGATAGACTCTACAACCCTGGTCGGGTCCTTGGCCTCCTGCAGAACCCGTCTCCATGACTATTGGTCTTGTGATGCATTACGCCAGTTGTGGATGCCGATTTTGTTTGCATCCTTCACTACTCCGTCCAACCATCGAAAATTCGGCCTTCTAATTCTTCTTGGGACGTCCTCTTCGCTCATTCTCTGGATGTGTCCGTACATATACTACATACTTACACACAAGTTATTTTCATCACCCATAGATGATAATCGTCAGAACAATAAACACGAAATGAATGAACTGTTCATAAACGACCAAAAAGGGAAGAGGGTTATCAATTCGACGTGAACCTTTTTTCTCTGTGTATTTTCAGCGATTTACGTAGACAGATTTCGATTGTTCTTTTCTCATTAGAAAGGATATATTTTACGATCGGTCCTATTTCAATTTGGTCAAGATATGATCATGGTATCCATGAGAAATTCATCAAACTCTTCAATTTGCACTTCAGCGATAAGAACGGGAGTGCTTCAGAGATGAATTTCATCGTCGTGATGATGGAGCTCACGAGAAAAAAATATCAAACTCTTCAATTTGCAAAATCATCTGCGATTAATAAAAATTCTTTAACACGTCGTCTGAATTCGATGATTTATTTTTCATTAGAAAAGAATTACTTCCGGGGTTGTTCCATCTGAACTAAGCCAAGAGGTTTGATGATGGAAATCATCTTGAAACTCATCAATTTGCATTGTATAGGCAAATTAAATCAAAGATAATAATATTACTACATTCATATATACCATCATCCTTTGTCCCGCATGGGGTAGGCAGAGAGAAACGAACACCACATTTTTCTAATTTGACATTCATTCATTTTGAACTCGGTTTTTTAAATGAAAGATTATATCGTCGGTTGACAAGTAAAACTGCAGATAATTAGAGATAGTCATGTTTTAGTTAGTTTTTTTCTGCCGTAATAACATAACAGCAATTAATGATATCTTTAAAGAAAAAACTACTGTTTTGGGTTGTTTTACGCTCTTAGTGTTTTTTTCTTGCAAAGGGTTGTTAATATTTGGGCATCATAGTATTTAAAAGTCATTCAGCCATAAAACTGTGCTTAATGAATTTTACTTGTCAACTGACGATATAATGTATTACTGCTACTCAGGTTACAAATAGGTAGATACTAGATAGGTTTAATATTGACACAACACCCACCCTTTTTTCGTTTTATCATAATTTTATATTTCAAAAACCAATTGAACATTTCAGTTTGTAACATTGCACGGTTAAATGAAATCAAAGCATTTTCTACGGATGTTTATATTTCACCTTTGTTAAAGCACTTGAACTTCAATGAATGATTCTAAAAAGTGGGGAAAAAAAAACAACTCAAAGAGGTGAGGTTGGCGCGGGTTGACTAACAGTTCTGTTTACGCCGCTGTAATATTCGCCCTTAACGGGGAATTAGATAATAATAAAATGGCACCGTAATGTTCCAACAGAGGAAACAAATGGAACTGCAATGGCGCCGACGTAATAGGCCACCTGAGAACGAGTCGGGTCGGTGAAAAGGAGAAACCAGCGTTTATCATCTGCGGCGAAAATTTCATTTATGCCCGCGGAACAAAAAGTGATGAAAGCGAGAATTCCTGAACGAAGATTCGGAACGAAAAAAATAAACAACACAAACCGCAATAAAAGCCGTTCTTTCACCATTATCATGCCGAGATTTATTTTATTCGGATGAATAGAAATGCTTTAATAACGAAACGATTCAATTGCACGAAAAATTTTTTCTTTAAATCCAGAATATCTATAAATGTGGATTGTAACGAGCGGACAGAGACAACATAATTGTCTATATGGGTTGTCTCCCGGTAGCAACATCATCATCACAGTCCGCTACGGACCCTGGCCTCCTCCAAAAATCGTCTCCATCCCTCCCTATAGACCGTCAGTCTTCTCCAATTTATCAGGTCCATTTCTCTTATACTGCACAGCACGTCGTCCAGCCATCTCAACCTAGGTCTGCCTCTACTTCTTCTGCTTTCGGGACTGGTGTCTAATACCTTTTTAGGAATACGGTCGTCATCCATCCGGCAAACATGTCCAAGCCAACGTAGGCGCTGAATTTTAATAAATTGGACTACATTCGTTTCGTTGTACATTGCCTCTAACTCATGATTATACCGTATTCTCCATGCCCCGTATTCCCGGTAGCAACAGTCGTATAATATAATATTTACACAGTGCAAAATGCATTTGTAATCTAAGTAACAAAACTGTCTTACTCACTAAAGCTAATCCATAGCTGCATGCGTAATCATAGCTAATCCATAGTTGATGTTTCCGAAATAATAATTAACATACTATTTCATGGGCCAGGTAGACAAACAGACACTTAATTATTTCATATTCCACACTGTAGTACTAATCACAGAATTAATTCATACTTTCCGCGCATTTGTAAGCGGTTTAATTCAAGGTTTTATGATACTGATATATTCATCAACACTTATCCGCAATATCGCTGGAGTATATCGGCAATGACGCAGTGATATGAGGCCTAAAATACCTAACTCCTTTTTCCCTCTCCACTCCTCCCAATTCCTACATATCTTATTGTCAGTTGTATGTTTATATTTTCTTTATACGGTACTGGCCGTATAAAGAAAATATGTGATATATTACCTTGTGTCATATAAAAAAGGTTTAATATACCACGGAAAGGATTGTGGACTGTATATAAAAGGAAGCCGAAGACTCACCGATATTGTCCTGAAGTTTTCCAATCTGTTCTGATGCAAATAGTCACCAACACAGCACTGATTTCACTGCGATGTTCGAACGAAATGTCTCCGAAATCACACGTGCCGAATCACCGAAGAAATATGCAACCGAAGCAGCGTATCGTTGCACATTCACCGACCGTTATGTGATGACCGACCGCAGATGAGTCCAGACAAGGAGTTGGGAATATGACTTATACGGCCAAATCTTATCTTATTATTTGTCTGGTATTATTATTTTTTTCTTAGATCTTTAATTTCAAATTTACTCATTTATTAACATATGTTTAAGTATTTTTATTTATATATTACGCAAAGTGTAATGTATGATGATAAGGTAACTATTTTGGCAAATATCAAATATTCATTGTTTTATTTTATATATTATAAATATACGGCACAAGCTATTTACTTGTTACAATAATAAAAAATATTAATAACAAACAATGGTAAATAATAAAAACAGATAAAAATGTAGATTCAGATAAAAATAGACTTAAGAATTAGACACCTTACTAACAGTATAAAATAAAATCAACAATCATGATGATGCAAATATATGTACAATAAAATTTACAATAATAATGGAGCAAATATTATCTTTTTATATATCTTTTAAATGTCAAGTTCCCCTAAATTCAATATTATTTAAACAATCGGCGGATATTTTTTGTAGTTGATGTTAACCATTTTTGACTTAATACTTTGCTATATATTTGCTTTCTTCCCTAAATACCTCAGTCAAACGTTACATAGGAACATACATTTAATTGAGTGTTAATGATTTTTGAAAGGATGATTAGGACAAATACTGGGACTACAACACTCAAAAATCTGTTCTTGCAACTTACATAGATTGACAGCCAATCACCCGTCCAAAAATCATCAATACATCATTTAAATCCTATCAAAAAAATCTTCCAATACTCTGCTTTCTTATGTCATTTAAATTTTGTTACTTTTCCAATAAAATGTTTCTAAATCATCCAAATTTTACCTTGTTGGGGAAAGATTATAATATTATACAGTTGTTTTAAAGGATATAAATGATTGCAGGAAGAAGGTGTATTATTTTTTACACAACATTAAATAACAATAAAAACCAAAAGGATAAAGTTTATCTCAACGCGGCCTTGCAGATATATATTCATAATTATCCTTATGAATATTTCCTTTGCCATTTTTGTAGTTCCTTAAAGCATAAAAATGTCTAGTTATTTCTATGTTTATTACCTCTTAACATTATCCTCTTTTGTACCATAATGACTGCATTAGCGTTGTCATGGGGTCACTGGGGGGGTGTATGAAACCCTTTCGCGAAACAATATTCTCATTCGACTACGACCAAAGTAACAATACGAAACTGGGAATTACGCAAAATAACAATAATTTTCCGACTCTATGCTGTTCTGCATACCTGTTTGGGTATTTATTCCAATATTTACAAGTTGTTTCTAGACTGAAAAAATATGTAAGTATTTCTGATTCACTAAATCCATCCAGATGTCGCGAAGGCCTGCAAAGACCATCTAAAAAATGTACACTGTACACATGATTACTGCAGTAGGTTTTAATGATACTGTTGTAAGTATTGTTGTCCTAGAACATAATATCCTGTAGAAACAGGATGACGGCCACAAGCTACAGTAAACGAACGTGGGTTCTTGAATTGAATAGAACTCTTTCTAAGAAGACCGTGTTAAGATCACATCATACATAAGCTCAGATTGATATTTTTAACTCAAATGTACAAACGATTAAACAAGTAGTATTGAATACCATTTCACACACTCAACTCAATCTCCTTTCAACTCCTCGTTTTCACCTTATTCTTCTGAAACTACTGCAAAATTTCCATACAAAATTTTAATACTTCGTGGTGTGACTTGGTGGTGAGGAGTATGTAAAGCGTAGGCCATAACTCACTCTTTTATAAATAGACCTGGTTCTTACATTTGCTAACTATTTAGTAAAATGCAGTTTTGTTCAGTATAAAAATGTAACACTTTCAATTTTCATTGTAAAAGCGGTCGGCCATTTCGATTGTTGTTTAATAGTCTCTCATATTGGTGCTCCATATTGCATCCGTTTTCTGTACAATAAAACGTTGCAATCGGTAAATACTCAAATACGTTACAATGCCTAGGAAATGATGGCAGTAAAATGGCAAAAGTCATCACAATGCTTTTATGTGAATAATAGTGAATACTAATAATATCAAGAGCCTGGAAATCAACATTCAACATCGTACTACCGCAGCCTGGTTCAAACGGAGAGAACTGACTAGTGTTGTATGTGACAGGCGAGGCCATATCTATAAAACAATGATCAGACCGGTAATGACATATTATGGTAACGAGACATGGGCCGTCACACGAAGGCAAAATCAGTCATTGAAATCGAGATAAAGATGCTTAGATGGATGTGCGGCATCACAAGGAGAGATTTAATCTGCGATGAATATGTGTGAAGCAATCTAGGCGTACGCGATGTCTCCGATGATCTGATGGAAAATAGGCTGAGGTTGTGCGGACATATCCAAAGAAAACCGCCAGAATATGTATTATGACGGGCATTTTGGACCTGATTGATCTGTTTTGGTGAGCCATGTTTCTGTTATGATGTTTAATTGAAGTGACGATTATGAATACAGAGAATTTTGATTGTCATCATCAGTGGCGCTATAGCCCTGTGTGGACCCTGGCCTCCTTCAATCCCAAAATCCTTCTCCAACCGTTCTTGTCCTGTTGTTTTTTTTCGATCGCCCTTATGTTGTCTTCTGTGTCATTCAGCCATCGTAGCTTGGGCCTGCCTCTTCTTCTTCTGCCCTCTGAATTGATATTAAGTACCTTTTTGGGGATACGATCATCATTCATCCGGCTGACATGTCCCAATAACTGCAGTCTACGTACTTTAATCACTTGTACAATGTTGGATTCATCATATTATGGCTGTATTTTGTGATTATTTCTTATCCTCTAAAGTCTATTATCATTTACTGGGCCAAAAATATTTCTCAAGATTTTCCTTTCAAATATCAAGAGGCTATTGACAGAGTGTTTTATTTGTGTCCATAACTTACGTAGAACGGGAACTATCACCCAGTTCATAATTTATATTGTCATTCTAAAAATTGCGAACTACTAGCCCTATAACAGGGCTCCCTAGTTGGACAGCAGTAATCTACTTGTTATGTCATTGTATAGTGTGAGAAAAATAAATAAAACTGTACTGGACTCTCGAGTGCCCGGCAAAAAATCCAAAAGACTAAGTTTAGTTTATCGATCGACAATTCTTGATAGAAATCCATTGTACGAAGATATATTACAAATATAAGAAAAATACTTGGTATTAGTTCTATTGAAATTTATTTTATTATCGATGCGTTTCGTGTAAGGCACAACGTCAGAATAATACTCTACAAGACTGAGACTAGTGGTTATATATAAAAATTACATGACAGGTGTATTTTATTTTATTTTATTTTTATTTATTTATTTCGGGAAAACAAACAAGATACAATGGTAAAAGAATATACAATAGTTATGATAAATATGGATGATACATTGCATCTCAATTAAATGTTTTCACATATAGTAGGTAAGGAGACCCTCCTAAGTTGGCGATGTTAAGGGATTTGTAAGATATCACCTTTGATGGATTGTTTATTGAAAAAAAATGTTTGCTGTATTATAGATAATATCTTTGCCTACAATAATACAAACATTATTTTTTTGCGAAAACATAAGGATTTATAGATAAATTGTATTTTAAAAACATCCTCAAATTCGTCATCTTACCCGTATAACGGGTAAGATGACTATGTGCATAGGGAAAGTTGACGAATTGCATCACAGTATGGGTTATGTCTTACAATTCTAGATTAAATTAAAAAGATAAAGGATTAAGACATTTTTATTGCATTTAATTACGAGTTGACACATAATATCATACATATGTACCTAAATAATTTTAAAAAGTCAACATGAAATAAGGAAGTCTCTTTCCGTCTTTCTTTCATATGTGTACGGTATTTTATCTTAAATAAAAATTAAATATTAACATTAAGTCAATCAAGATATAAAGCTTCTTACATTATATCTTCTTCTTCTTCTTCTTTTGAATAGACCTTCAGGTCTGTTTTTTAAGAGGCCTGCTCTTCCTGCGAAGTGGACCCCCAGCTATCCCTCCATCTTTTTGGCGGTCTACCGCGAGGGCGGGTTCCGTGAGGCTGATTGTGAAGCACGATATGAGGAAGTCTGGTGCTGTCCATCCTTTGGACATGACCGTACCAGTCCCTCCTCCGCTGCCTGCTCCATCTGATGATATCGTCAACCTCACATAGTTCCCTTATTCTGGAGTTCCTCACTCGGTCTCTCAGGGTTTTGCCTGCAATAGTTCTCAATGTCCTCATTTCTGAAGTCCTCAACATTTGTTTGCTTCTGACTGTGTCTGCTCGTGTCTCTATACCATATGTCATCACTGGTCTTACGCATGCTTTGTAGATTCTCACTTTGCTTTTAATGGCCATATCCTCAAATTCAGAGCCAAGTTAATAAGGCAGCTGCTGTCTCGGGCGCCCTAAAATCCATTATTTGGAAAAATGAGGATTTGGCCATTACATTATATGTTTTTAGGAATATATTTAGAACATAATAAGTAACTATTATAAAAAACATATTAAAGATAACTTCTTCACTAGACAGAGTCTGTTCCGAAGCAATTACTTACCTGTAAAGTGTGTAAAATTACCACATTTTATAATACAACATGTATTTTGATCAACCTTAACAATAAAAAAAGTTCACAATAGAAGATGAAAGCCAAAAATATAATATGTATTATGCAGGTTAAGATGACGAATTCGTCAACTTACCCGTGTCATCTTTCCCGTGAGTGACATTTTAAAAAATATACAAATATATTTCATAAATATAATATTAATGATTTATATTTACTTACAGGATATAGTAAAATACACCTTTATTTCAAATATGTAAACAGTTTTTTGCTTTAGTATACCGATATTTTTTAAAACACTATTTTTGATCACTGTTTTTTTTACATCAACGACTCAAAAAACAACAAATTGCGGTTCACATGCAAATACTTTGTCGAAACGAGAAAGACTGATTTGATCCGTAGTCAGTATACTATTCTTTATTCTTTTCATCGTATAGTATTTTCTCACTTATGCACTATACAGAAAAAAACAGCATTCGTCATCTTAGGCACTTCGTCAACTTTGGCGGGTCTCCCCTATATATTTAATCATATTTTTACAGAAAAAAATAGTATAAAAATTTTAGGGTGGAAAAAATTTATAATAAATTGTTACAGAAAAAATAATAATAAATTAAAATTAAAGGGTGAAAGTGTAAGTGTAAGCGAGACAAATTATGATGAAAGTAGGTAATAAATTTAGGTATAGGTACTTACTATTTACTGAATAATTGTAAAATGTAGGATTTGAAGTCTGCTTGTGATTTATGTATTATATCGAATTGTCTAAAGTATGTATTGTAATTGGAGCAACTCCGCCTAATATAATTGTTTTGTGAATAATTTGTGAATCGACGGTCGACATAGAACAAAAACTGAGATCTGAAATTGCGTGATGGGCAATAATAATTTAATTTAGATAGTAGGTAAGGTGAGTCTACACGGTTGTGGATAATTTTATGCAAGTATATCATGTCTATAATTGTTCGTCTATTTTCTAAGTTACAAATATTATGATGTATAGCAGATTGGCGGTAGTTGGGGAGATTAAGTTTATCACGATAATCCAAATGTTTAAGGAATTTATTCTGTACTCCTTCAATTCTATTGATGTATGTAATAAGAAAAGGATTCCATACTACTGATGAATATTCCAGTACACTCCTGACATACGCGTAATACAGAGTTTTAAGTGTAGTTTCTATTTTTTTTATTTTTTTATTTTATTAAGTTTACAATAACATATACAAAATATAAAACAAACAAACTATATAGAAAAGATTCACAGTAAGACAAAACATATTTACCCTTTACTAGAGTGCAAGCACTCGTGTGTAAAGGAGACAATTTAATACAGAATACACAAAATATTATACATACATAATTATTATCTATACAAAAAGAAGTTAATATAATTTACATATCAGTCAAATAATAAGTTTGATTTATTCTTTATATATTTTTTTAAATCATTATGTTCAATTGCCAGTCTCAAATCTGTTTCTAGTTGGTTGAACCACACCACCCCATTGTACATGTAGTAGTGCTGTGCAAAACTTGTATGTGTTAATGGGGTACACAGTTGACCCACTATATTATGTCTATCACTCGCCACACGTACAAAGGCATGGTGCGACCTTCCAATGTCCTTATGTATTTGAAATAGCACATTTTTTTTATAGATATTTTTAAAAGATGGCACTTGAAAATCACGAAATAGTTGCAAAGTTGGGTAGTCAGATGGTTTTTTATTTATATTTTTTATTATCAACCTTTGCGTAATTTCTAGAGGCAAAATGGATGTTTTATACGCCCCCCCCCCCCCCATGCAACAATGCCATATTGCATTATTGAATGGGCGAAAGCGTAATACACATTTTTAAGTAATTTTAAATTGAGAATGTTTCTAAGGTTGATAAATATGTAAATAAGCTTTCTTAATCTGTTTATAGTATTATTTATTTGAGTTTTCCATTTAAGGTTACTGTCAATTATTACTCCTAAATATTTAATTTCATTTTTATTTGTTATACATAGACAATCGTTATTTTTACATGTCAATACTTTTGTAGAACAATTTTTTGAGTGGATTTTAATATTTAATGCAATGGGAGGTATTTTCTTGTTTATGGTAAAAGGTATATAGTAAGTTTTCTCAATATTCAGGGTCAATATATTATTGTCAAACCATTCTTTTAATAAATTTATATCAGTGTTAGCATTTTCTTCAAGCTCATTCCATGAATTTGCCTGAAAAATAATTGCCGTATCGTCTGCATATGAAACAAGTTTTCCTGATATTGTCAAATTAAATATATCATTTACATATAAGATGAACAAAAGAGGGCCCAAAATTGTGCCTTGAGGTATTCCAAAATCACTTGTATTCGGTACGCTTAGAGTATTATTTATTTTTACGTATTGATCTCTAGAGGACAGAAAACTTTCAATCCATTTTATTACTGTATCTGCAATTCCGATTTTACCAAGTTTATAAAGAAGTTTTTTATGACTTATGCTATCAAAAGCTTTTTTTAAATCTATGAATATCGCAAGCGATTTTTTTCCTTTGTCTAAAGCTTCATATATTGTTGTTGTGAGGTCAATGATTGCATCCTGTGTGCTTATTTTTTCACGAAATCCAAATTGTTTGTCACTTAATATATTATGTTTACTAATAAAATTTAAAATTCGCTTTTTAGTTACTTTTTCAAAATTTTTTGATATATTTGATAGTACAGATATAGGTCGGTAATTACTAATTTCTTTGGAGTCACCTGATTTATGAATCGGTGTAACAATCGTTTTTTTGTATATATATGGAAATATTCCCTTTTTGAGACTATTGTTTATTATATGTGTAATCGGCTTCTTCAAAAATTTTGTAAATGTTTTTAAGTTTTCAACCGTAATGCCATCGAAACCAGGTGCTGATTCAGTTTTAAGGTTTTTCATTATATTTACAATTTCTTGTTCAGATACTATTGCAAATTTTTCTAACTTATCTTCAATTGATTCTGCTTCATTTCCTGAGGTCAAGGTGATATTATCTATGTTGTTGGTTATTTCATTTGCAAGATTTTTTCGCAAAAAATCATTGAAAACATTGGCACATTGTTTAGGGTTTTCAGAAACTTGTATTTTATTATTGTTAATTTGTAATTTTGTGATATCATTTGGTTTTATTTTATTTTCGATTATTTCATTTATTGTTTTCCAAATCTTTTTACTGTCGTTGCCAGAGTTTGAAACCCGTTTTTTGTAAAATTCTTCTTTTGTAGTTTTAATTAATGCCGTGAGCTTGTTTCTGTAAATTTTAAAGTGAGAGATAATTATATCATTAAGTGGAAATTTTTTTGTAAGTTTAAATAATTTTTCTTTTTCTCTTATAGAAACCACAAGTCCATGTGTGATCCAAGGTTTAATTTTATGAAAATCACTTTTATAGGTTTTATTTGGTATTACACAGCTAGAATCCTTTATGTGCTTTTGTAAAGTATCATGAAATTTTAAAGCACTTATATTCACATCTTCCGTAGATAGTGTGAATTCCCAGGTTTCATGGCATAATTTTTCATACAGTATTTGTTTATTAGTTATTATTTTAGGCATAGTAGAATCATTTTTATGATTTATTTTATTTTGATTAACTAAATTGTAGTTAAATATATGTACATGTATGGTGATCTGTTATGTTGTTTCTCCATATAATTGTAAGAAGATTATCAGTATTATTAGAATTACACCATATATGGTCAATACATGATGGTATTTGATTTTTAAATTCTCTCGTATATTTTTGAAGACAAGGTTTAAAGTTAAGAGCGGTCATCATGTTGATATAATTATTTTTTTCTATGGTGTCATTATTTTCAGCAATATTTATATTAATATCACCGATAACAATATTATTTATACTTTTATTATTTAAAATTATATTATTCAATTCTGTTGTGAAGATGGGTATTTCAACGGAATGTGTTCTGTAAATAGCCATTTTTTGTATTGGTAGTTTATTGTTAATATTAAGTTTTAAAATAATACAGTTAGCATTGGTCATATTTTTTTCAATAAAGTAAATATCTTTATATATTGTTCTATTATATACAACAATACCACTATTTTTGTTGATAATGTTTGAACTCCGAAAGTAAGTATAATCGGGGAGAGTGGGAATATTTGAGTTGTTGTTTAAATGGGCTTCAGTTAAGATGATTATATCTGGATTTTTTTTCAATAAGATTAAGTTTACTAGAAACTCATCAAATTTTTTTCTTATACTCCGTATGTTTAAATGCAAAACTGTAAATGAGTTTTGAGTCATTTGAAGTATTTCATTACAGTCATTTGAGCTGTCACAAATAAAATTTTAATCAAGAATTTTTTTTCTAGCTGTTGAGTTACGTAGTCATCCATTTATATTTTATAGATATTAGATTGATTAATATATACATATAAAAAGAGAGTTTATTCGTTAAGGAGAGGGAATGTTTATGAAAAATATTATAATATTGATAGGTATTTTTTATATCATTTTTTAAAAATTTAGTTATTTTAATTTTTAGAATATTATTGAATAAATTTTTGTGGAATTCGATTTTTTTTTTTAATTTTTGTATATTATACATTTTTTTTTAATGGAGTTATTTTTATGTAATATAGTCAGAAATCTATTTTTTCTAAACATATTTTAGTCATTCTTTGTAAATATGGACAGCTCTTATTATTTGCTAGATGGTCGGTTGCAGATTTTAAATTAAATTTTTCGTTTGTTGCGACACAGTTTTTACATTTTGGAGAGGTGTACTTGTTTTCACAATCCTTATAAAAATGGTTTCCGGCGCAGTGCATACACGTCATTTTGTTTGCGACTTTTTGTAGGCATCTGCTTGATGTATGTCCAAATTTGAGACAAAAGTAGCATTGTACGACAGGATTTGTATCTTCTACATATATTCGTTGGTAACCCAAATTGATTTTTCCTTCTTTGATGATTTCTTTTCTGACATTGCTATTTAGTTCAACTATGTAACTTACATTGTCATTAAATTTACTTTTTATTACTTTCTTAATTTCAAAATGGGTTTTAATATTTTGAATTTGGATTGTTGTTTTGATACCTTCATTCTGATTTATAATGTCATCAGCAAAGTCCTCTTTATTATAATCATTAGAGATTCCCTTGAATATCATAGTGGGATTTTTTTTTCTTTAATTCCTCTGCACTTACTTCCTTGACTTCATTATTGATCACGACCGATAATTGGTTTGCATCTTTTTTTTCTGGGCATTTTATGATGAGCCTATTTGATGATATTTGTTTCATAGTATTGATACGAATACCCAATTTACCAGGCTTGATCTTTTCTTGTATTTTTTGTCACGATAGTACTTGTTTCATCCTTGTTTTTTGGGGTAATAAGAATACAAAATTCTTTTCTTTGATCCATGTTCTTAAATTCTGAAGATGTCATCGATAGAATGTTGTTCATTTTTTCTCCTTTGGTATGACCTTTGATTTCTGCCTGTTCGATACCAAAGTGGCCAATGAGACACAGCAATTGTTTTGCTTTTCCAGAGATGAAATTTATTTGGTCTTTGTTATATCTCCTTCTTTCATCCTGGACAACACTCATCAAATCATCAATAACAGTTCTAGCCTCATTCAGATATTTGTGTGCGGTTGACATGATTTTATTTCACAGATATTTGCTAGTATGTATGTTCCGTTTTTCATTTATCTCCCCTTTTGGAGTTGTAGAAACACACACACATATATATTATGTATATATCTATGCCGTAGGTAGATACACAGTACACACCAGTTTATGAATAAATTTTTTGTAACAATAATATCATTGACTAGATATTTCAACACTTTGGTATTTTTTAACTTGAAAACTCAAACAAAATGTCCAAATAACAACCACTTCAGGTCAGTACATTCACCCGACAATCCCACGCAACTTTCACTTCAAATTTAAAGGGTTTGGAGATTCTCAAAATAAATCCTAACATTTTAAATGCTTTTCCTATTGTCTTTTCCATATGCGGTGTAAAAGACATCTTTTCGTCTAGAATGATACCAAGATCCCTTGTTTCTGTAACTTTATTTAGGGCACTGTTAACGCTTCGATATGGATTCCCTGGCAAACCGCCCCTCCTCGGTTGGAAGGGCTTTGCTGATGGAAACAGTGGACTGTATAATTGTTTAATGATAGGATTGATGGAACAGTGATGTGATGCCAAGCGACCTACCTTGTGATCTCGTAATTCACCGATGGCGGTCAACCGGTTGACATCTCCTTGAACTCTCTGATCCACAATGATGCACTATAGTTTTAGTACACAGAACACAAGATTAACAGGACGAATACAATATACATAAAATGATACTTGACACTCGTGGTCAATCTATGTCACACTTTTTCTTGTACGCCGATACATCGCTCGATAAATCGCTCGGCTCGATCGCAAGGACAACGATACACTGAAGGATGGGCGGACTGGGGTGGAGTGGGGTGGGGGGGGGAGGTTTGACACCAACTCGAGAAGTGTGGCGCTAACATATTCCGGCGGCCATTTTTTGAGTAAGCAAAAAATATAAATTTCAATCAAACAATATCAAGCAAAACTAATAATGCTCATAACCCCGAAATATGATTCCATGTACCCCATCGATCGTATCTCTATCCAAAGTGCATGCATCCTACATTGGCAATCAAAACAAAAAAAAATAAAGTCAATACAACGTAATTTAACAATTATAAATAAAATCGCGAACGTAAATTTTACAATTAAATAGAAATAACAAGAAATTACAATTAAATCGCAATAACAACAAATTACAATTAAATCGCAATAACCTCAGAGGAGCAGGCTTTATCCTATGAGGCTACCGCAATCAATTACAAATCTACTGGTAATCGGCAGAGTTTAATAACCGGTCGTTGATAGATTCCCTGGGAAGTTTTTACATGGACAACCCGAACAATTCCATCCTTCCCGGGATTGATGGCTATTACCCGACCCAACAACCATTGCAGAGGTGGGTATCGTTCGTCTTTGATTACCACCATCTCACCGACTGTGAGATTGTGTTGAGTCCGATTCCACTTTAATCGTTGCTGAAGAGTTTGTAAATACTCTCCGCTCCAACGCTTCCAGAAATGCTGACTCATTTGCTGGAGGTGTTGCCATCGACTTAAACGATTGACCGAAACGTCATAATAATCGTAGTGCGGAATTCCCACAAGAGGCTCACCAATTAAAAAATGAGCCGGAGTTAAGGCATTGATATCTTCCGCATCGTTTGAAATAGGACACAGTGGACGAGAGTTCAAAATAGCCTCGATATTAGTAAGTATAGTTAAGAACTCTTCATATGTACATATCGTTTCGCCGATAACTCTACGAAGGTGATGCTTTACGGATTTTATTCCCGCCTCAAATATACCTCCGAAATGCGGAGAAGATGGGGGATTTAGATTCAAGGTTATTCCTTTTTCGGTTAAGTGATGCGCAAAAGATTCATCGTGAACACAATCGTCTAAAAATTTAAACAATCCGGTTAGGTACCTCTTGGCACCTACGAAATTTGTTCCTTGGTCGGAACAAATAGAGGCGCAGTAGCCTCTTCTATGTACAAAACGGTCTAATGCTGCCAAAAATGCAGCGGTAGACAATTCGGATACTATTTCGAGGTGAATGGCCTTCGTTGCCATGCAAACAAATAAACAAATATAAGCTTTATAGGTTTTAGCTCCTCGACGGCCACTTTCCTTCAACATATAAGGGCCACCTAGATCGATCCCAACGTGGGAGAAGGCACGCGAAGGATTTACTCTAAAAGCCGGTAAATCAGCCATGTATGGCTGTAAATTCGTTGCAGTGAACCTACTGCACTTAACACATTTGGATAATCTAGATCGTATCCTTCGGCGTGCACTCAAAATCCAATATTTTCTTTGTACCAAACTTTGAAGGGTTCGGGGTCCGACATGAAGATAATAAATGTGATAAAATTCTATAACGAGATTAGTAAAATGACTATCTGGGGATAAAATTATGGGGTATTTTTCGACCGGTGTTAAATGAGAATTTTTTAATCTACCTCCAACCCTTAGAATTTGTTCTCCATCAATGAACGGATTCAATTTTTGTAAATGATGAGAACCGGGTTTCCCTTGAGATATAAGCTCTATTTCCCGTTGGAAATAAGTGCGTTGATCAAGTTTAATAAGAAGTTTTAAAGATCGATTATATTCAACCAACTTAAGAGATCCTTTTACTCGTTGATTACTAGGCAAACGAGAATTAGTGAGAAAACGCAACACCCAAGCGGTGACACGTTGTAGTCTTCGCAGGGTAGAAAAATTGGAGAATTCAATAACATTTTCAGTTACAAGAACCAACGATGCAACCTCTTGCCCTTTGAGTTCCGGCAACAATTTATCCGACATTGTAACCTCAGAATTCAAGGGCCACTCACTTAGAGGTAGTTTGAACCAAGGTGGTCCAGAAAACCATAACGGATGGTTTTGGATTTCTTCTGGAAACATTCCACGAGAGGCGCAATCCGCAGGATTATGATTGGTTTGAACATGATACCACGCCGCCTCCGGTATGTTTTCCTGTATTGATATGACCCGATTGGCCACAAATATTTTAAGACGATGGGGAGGTGTCTTTAACCACGATAACACCACCGTAGAATCAGTAAATAATATGATGTTTTTAATTGATATCGAGTTTTGAAGAGAACATTTTACGGATTTAGTAATTTTAGAAAGTAGCACCGCGCTACAAAGTTCCAGTCTCGGAATAGTACATGTTTTAAGTGGTGCGACTTTGGATTTACCCATTAAGAGATGAATTCGTTGATTGAATCCAGGAACAACTAGATATATGACTGCTGCATACCCTTTCTCCGACGCGTCAGCAAATCCCACAATAGTGCATTCAGTATTTTCCATCGATGTTCCGTAATGACGTGGAATTTTAACCCTCGATAGAGTGGGAAGTTGTTTCGCAATAGTCTCCCAGATTATCTTCAAATGATCAGGAATGATTTCATCCCATCCAAGATTTAATTTCCAAAGATTTTGAATTAAACATTTGGCTAGTAAAATAACAGGAGAAATCCACCCCATGGGATCGAATAATCTCGCAATATTCGACATAATAGAACGTTTAGTAAATGTAACTGAAACTGGCGAAATGTCGTATGAAAATAAATCACTTTGTGGGTTCCAGTGAATGCCCAAAATATGAGTTGACGCACTACCATCGTCGAATGATAATTTATCTTGTTGATTTTGAAAAGAGACACCTTCCAATAAGGTAGAATCATTACTCGCCCATTTACTCCATTCAAATTTTCCTTTTTGTAAAAGTGCAATTACCTGATTTCGCATGTCAAAGGCTGCGTTTAGGGTATATTCTCCAAATAGAAAATCATCTAGATAGGAATGATGTTGAAGTACGACCGCTCCTTTTGGATAATGAAAACCTTCGTCCTTCACTAATTGCTGCAACGTACGCATCGCTAGATGCGGAGCGCAAGAAGTTCCATAGGTTATAGTTTTTAATTCGTAATCGACTAATGGTTCACTGATTTCGTTTTTCCATAAAATATGTTGATATTTTCTGTGTTCTGGAATAATTAAAATTTGACGATACATTTTGCAGATGTCTGCCGTCAAAACATACGTAAAGAGACGAAAACGTAATATTAATTCAGTAATATCGGCTTGTAATTTAGGACCCGACAATAAACACTTGTTCAGTGAGTGTCCTTGAGCATTTTTTGCGCTAGCATCAAACACCACTCGAAGTTTTGTTGTAGGGCTAGTTGGTTTTAATACACAATGGTGAGGAATAAAGTTATACTCCGCAGTATTCTTTCTATCCGAATTCCTCTTCATGTGACCAAGTTCCTCGTACTCAGCCATAAATTTACGATATGAATCGCACAATGCTGGATTTCGAGTAAATCGACATTGCAAGTTGTTGACACGAGTAACTGCTAACTTATACGATCCTTCGACAGAAAAAGGATTTCCGTTGAAGAGTAGCGGTACCACATATCGTCCATCGATTTGACGATAATGTTGGGCGTTGAATATTCTATCGCATTCCTCGTCCTCAGGATTAACGATATTTTGCTTCGGAACTTCTTCGATCGACCAGAAGCGCTCAATCGCTGTATCTAATCTAGGTTCGCTATAGAAATGAAAGGACGAGGTAACCGCGGTAGGTTTATTAGGTAAATTCCCAAAAATGACTTTACCAAATATAGTTTCAAGAGCACATTGTTTTCCATATCGTACAGATTTTTGCCCATCTTGCAAAATATCTGCAAACAAATCAGCACCAAGTATGAAATCGACTTCAGCAGGTTTATCAAACCGCGGATCCGCTAATTCATTTGGATTAAACACCGTTATCCAATCCAAGGGCACCTGTGTAGACGGTGTTAACGAGGTTATTTTAGGTACAATTAAGGCTTTAGTAAACAATACTTTACAATGGTTCTGAGGCTTCAATTGACATAGCGTCTCTCCTTTGACATTCACGTGCATAGACCCGATACCACACAGATTCCTATTGTATTTGTGAACTTTCAATCCTAGTCGCTTCACACAATTTTCTTTCATAATTGAAACCTGAGAGCCGCAATCAATCAACATACGGACAGGTTGAAACTTATTAAAAGAGTCCTTACAAAGGGCAACCGCTGTACCCAAAAGTGTAACATTATGCTGTTTTTTCGAAAATACATTTGAAGACAATGCACTTTGAACCGGCTCCGCTTTCGCTCCGGAAGTGGATTCAAAATGTAACATTGTATTATGATTTCGTCCGCAATGACGACACGAATTTTTTGAATTGCAGTCAATTACTTTATGTTCTCTCAAACAGTTAAAACATAAATCATGTTTTTTGACGAAGTTTCGACGATTTTCAACTGACAATTGGTTGAATCTCGGGCAACGGCTGATATAATGTGCTTGTTTGCACATATGACATGAAAGAATCGTGGTATCTTTCTGATTTTTCACTATAAATGATTTTTTAACAACAGCCTTGTTTTCCATTTTGTATGCATGGGAAACCGTTGGTAACTGTTGTAGAACTCGTACCTGATTATTTAAAAATCCAAATATTTTTTCACTAGTTGGAATCTCAGTACATCCAAGTGACATTTCAAGACTTTTCCTCGTAATGTTATCCAAATTTTTCAATATGATATGGGATAAAAAACTGTCGAAGAGATCATCACATTTCAATGATTTTAAGGCTTCCATATTTTCTCGAATAGTAGCGACATATTTCGCGAGTCCTGTCGCTGTTTCGTTTGGAAGAGCCTTCAGTGACAATATTTGATCTGCGTATAAACTGAACAACGCGCGAGAATTTTGGTATTGGTTAAGCAGAATATTCCAGGCGATCTTATAGTTTTCACCCAAAATTGGTAGTGACTTAATTAACGCTGCTGCGGTACCAGAAACGCTCGACTTTAAATAATGCATTTTGACTGTATCATCATAGGCGTTGTTATTATGCACTAAGCTACAAAATAACTCATAAAATTCAGACCAGGTCTGCAAGTCCCCATTGAACAATGGTAATTGTATGGGGGGAGCGCGTAATTGACTAACGTGATCGATTTCATTGCGTTCACGTCCTTATATTTACCTAACACAAAATAATATAAATCGTCTAAGGTTTCGGACACCTTATCCGTATTGTCGAGCAATGTCAATTCGGGATTTTTTATAAATAATGCGCGAATCTCCAATTGAATATCTTCAAACTCTTTATAAACTGCGGTCAAATCGGAACAACGCGCTAAAAATGTCTCCCTTTTGTCGCTTTCATCTATTTGAACGTACAAATCGTAGCAAATCTGTATTTTTCGGAAATTTCGTTCTCGACGAGAGAGAAGAATTTTAATCTTTTGTTCTGCCATGATAAATGTAAATAACGTATTTATTTTCCCTGAATATTATAAACGAAAGATATTATTAACAATTTACGAAAACAAATTTATATTTTAATGTACCAATTCAATATATAAAATTCACACACCCACACACCTGTCGCTGGTTACCCCACACGCGGGATATGCCGTGATGGTATGTATGTATACAATACCTATATTTGTATGTATAAGTATTTATAATAAACCCTAAAATATGTACTATGATCAACTTACTAGACTACGATAGGTACATTTAAAACTAACAAAATGAAAATAATGTGATAGGTATTATTTTCTGATTCTCAAATACAATAAAACATAATATTTATCAATAAGTCGCTACTTGGTACCTATGTATAAACGTATAACTTGGTGGTCCTCACTTATTAGCGAACAGCGAACGAAGCTAGTAAAACCGTCGCCGACATCGGCGGGTCTAATTAATCCAGTAACACGTGCCTCATAAATACACTCGTTCACGCGTTTTGGTGAGGTACCGTTATTTTACCGTTATTTTATACTCAATAATGACACGAATGATAAACATAAACGACCTCTAGCGGAGACACAAACCACGGCAGGTTTCGTAGTATATTTGTTATGAAAGTTTTCAGATTTCGTTTATAGATGTCGTGAAATTAATTGAATTATTTATTTTAAATTAAAAATAAAAATATATCGCATGAAGCGTGATTTGAACCCTCGACATAAATACCTAACAATGGTCTTTTATAAATTCAACACAAACCTAACCGCTAGACCACGGCCGGTATGATTACGATCGACAAAAAATGCATTCTTATTAACTGAGTACCTTCTGATTATTCTTATAATTATTACTACCTATCTTTATATCAATGTTACATGCATGCACTTATTAGATCGAAATACGATATTTGTATATTAACAATTAATAAATTTACAGAATAAAATGTTATTTATAATATGAAACAAAGGCTGCCAATTCAAATATTAGATTCGAATATTTCCAATATAATTATTTGGCTCGAAGACCAGAAAATGTTAACGCTTCGATATGGATTCCCTGGCAAACCGCCCCTCCTCGGTTGGAAGGGCTTTGCTGATGGAAACAGTGGACTGTATAATTGTTTAATGATAGGATTGATGGAACAGTGATGTGATGCCAAGCGACCTACCTTGTGATCTCGTAATTCACCGATGGCGGTCAACCGGTTGACATCTCCTTGAACTCTCTGATCCACAATGATGCACTATAGTTTTAGTACACAGAACACAAGATTAACAGGACGAATACAATATACATAAAATGATACTTGACACTCGTGGTCAATCTATATCACACTTTTTCTTGTACGCCGATACATCGCTCGATAAATCGCTCGGCTCGATCGTAAGGACAACGATACACTGAAGGATGGGCGGACTGGGGTGGAGTGGGGTGGGGGGGGGTTTGACACCAACTCGAGAAGTGTGGCGCTAACAGGCACTATTGTCAATTGAATATCTGTAGTTGATGGGTGTTTTATTTCTGGTGAAAGTAATCATTAAGCATTTTGAGGGATTTAGAAGTAATTGGTTATTATTGCAGTAAGAGGTTAATCTATCTAGATCAGTTTGAAAGTCTGCGCAATACTGGAATGTATTGATCTTTTTGTATATCTTTGTATCGTCAGAGAATATTTTGTAATTTGTATGTTTGAAGCAACTGCTCATATCATTTATATATAGGATGAAAAGCAATGGGCCGAGATGGGACCCTTGCGGAATACTAGAATGGCAGATATTAAATTTTGATTGTGAACCCAAAATTGCTACAGATTGCAGTCGACTAGTAATATAAGATGAAATCCACCGCAGCAGATCACCATGTACACCGAAGAGGGCAAGTTTATGAAGTAAAATAGTGTGACTGATTTTGTCAAATGCCTTGGAAAAGTCGGTGTATATGGCGTTTACCTGCTGTCTGTGTATAAAAATGTTGGTTTTTAAACGGTTGAAAAATAAGTTATATAATGTAAATGAATCTATATAAATCTACGTTTTAATACAATGAAAGTATTTGGGTCAGTGATTGTAGTCCCCTGTGTCAATTAGGTATGTAACAAAAGAAAACGACAGCAGTAAAATTCGAAAGGTAAATAATATTGCATTTATAGGTTTATTGTTATTTTTTAAGTGTGGTTAAAACCAATTTATTTCTAGATCCAAAGACGATATATCTAGATCCAAAAGACGATGGAAGGGCTTGATGGAGGAGGACTTGCGGGTAAATAATGTCTCTGAAGACGACGCTCAGGATAGGAAGAAGTGGAGAACGCAGTAAAAAGAGCTGACCCCACCACTATGTGGGATACAAGCTAAGAAGGAGAAAGAGTAAATAAAAATAATAATTTTTATTACGCCGTTTCATGAGTCAGGATCATTCCAAATCTGATATTTCGATCTTATGTTAAGTAAAAGCGAAATTATACTGCGATATCCATCCACCTACACGATTTAATCATACTGTTATCAGGTAACTTTAATTTTTTTAAGTACCTACATTTTTATGATGGTTTTAACAGAAATTTTTCAAGACAGTATTCGAACCCGCATCTACTGAAACCAGCTCATCAGCCACCAGCTCAAACCAGCTCATCTTATACATAGTCAATACTTGTTTTGTTTTAAAAACTTTTTTGATACAAATCGAAATTTATAAGCCAAAACTTCGGACCCCTTTTCAAGCAATTTGCTTGCACCGAGAAGTTTGGCACAGTTAAACTTTATATGGAGAAGAAGTGCAGAAATAAGTGCAGAGTTAAATTTTATGCATAATATGTTTTATAAAAATAAATTAAAAATATATTTCTCTTTGAAGTTTTTATCTATGGTTTTTTGGGGGTATATGTTTATTTTATTTAATTAATAAAGAAGGATTATATTATTATAGAAGGTTGCGTGTTCAAATGCATTTTATTTTATTTAAAACATATACCTCCAAGTATGATATTGCTTATGTCAGTTATTAAATAATTGATAATATATAATTTTATTGTGATGAAGGGTTTTCAATCAAAGAACTACTTATATGATCAACACTGGTTTATTCGTAACAATAGAAAATAGAATATAAAAAAATAACCTGATAAATTTGTGATGTCGTGGGTCGGAACTAAAGGATAAAAATCAAACGCGACTCTAATCTATTCAACTACCAACACATGAATAAAATCTGTAAATCAGCTCGTATCAACGACGGTGTACTATGGTTCGTTGATCCTCGTCAATCTTCGGAGCATTCAAGAATCCCGGGCCGTACATGTTGCAGTCCACCAGGCGCTGCCACAGTTTGAACCATAGATGGTTAATTTACATACAGCCAATGTCAAACGCATTTATTTATATAGCCAATAATGATAAATTTTTAATACAGAACATGTTAAAGAAAAATACATAATCTATTGTAAAACAATACATATAAATGGTACTTACACAATTACACTTTGCAATATGTGAAAAGAAGACTTTGTACCCCTTGATGAATATAAGATATTTTTTATTATAGATCAGGGGGAGCAAGTCCGGTCAAGCGATGAAATAAAACCCCCACGATTACATACCCATATCATGAATATAATTATTTTATGAAGTTCAATAATATCTTAAGATATTATTTTATTTCATTTTATTGGGGGTATACACAGATGAACAGGTTACGTTCATTAAAATATATATGCTAAGTGGTACAATATATAGCTAGGCATGCCATCCAATTATGTATATCACAACAGAAGAGAAAAAAATGTAAAGAAATAATGACTAGGAGATGGTTTAGGATAGTGGGGATAGGAAAGTGACGGGGAATGTCAGAGGATAACTAAAAGAGGGAGAGCAAATTAATTTGTACTGCATTCATACGATAAAAGAAAACAAAACATCTATCTATTGTTATCTCGGATCATGTTGATTAATTCCTTCATATACCTGCTCTACGGAGTATGAAATATATTTAAACTATTGATAATTATATCTAATTATGATTATTATATCCATGATATGGGTAATCATGAGGGTTTTGATTTCAGGGTTTGACCGGACTTGCCCCCCAGGTCCAATGACTTTTAAATTTTAAAATATAATGAATTACAGTTGAATTTTGACATCTGCGCGATCACCAGTAAAATTAAAACTACGATTTACCTGCACATATTTCAACAGATTTTCACAACGAAAAAAAATGTTTATAATAACGCACCCAAACTGTTTAAAAAATCCACAGTAGCGTGTTTTGAGGTTTCCAATTGACACGATTTGTTTGCAAATAGTCTCTTTTTCATTAATTCCGTTACAGGCTTCATCGCCAATCGCCGAAATTCACGATCGGTACAATTTTAATCTTTTATACTGCGAAGAGAAGAACTCAAAATCAATTACAACTAATTGAATCCATCGATGGTCCAACGATACAAAATCAATTACAACTAATTGAATCCATCGATGGTCCAACGATACAAAATCGAATCAACGCCGATTTAAACGAACGCGGATATATTGAAAACGCTCAGAATCTTTTAATCGATCAAAAATAATAATTGAAACTTTCGGGCGAAGAAATCCAAATGACAATCATTTATGTCGTGATTAGATTGATAGATCACTTATATTATGTGTTTTTTTATTAATTTTGTAGATTTATCGATTTGTTGGTAATACCAATTGAAATTTTCAATTATTTAAAAGATAACTAATGATTAAAAAATTTAATTCAAAATAAAAAACTTTTTAATTATTCCAATTTTTACTTGACTACAACCGGTTTCGTGCTAAGCACATTTTCAAGAAATACAAGTTGTAGTTAAATAAATAGTGATCTAATAAAAAAATTTAATAGAATTCCACCAAGAACTATCGGTCGAAAAGTTATACTATAATTAAGGATTATTTCAATATTGATTAAATAAAGTTGAAATGTTCGCGTGAAAATATACTTAAATGATAGTGAGGTCCAATATTACAACAGAATGATTAAACGATTATCAAGCCTATATCCTATATTGGCTACTCAATGGAGTTCGTTGCATAAAATTAAAATTTAGAGAATTAATCTATAATAACTAGCAAAACCCGGCATACATTGTACTGACTGTGTATTAGTTGCTTCTGTACATATTAAAATGGTTGATCACTATGTTTTATTATTTTTTTTTTTTTATCTAAAACATCTTATTATCTTAGAAATCACAGCATATCGTAACTTCGAGAATTCCAAAGAATCATTTCTATTTTATTATATCTATTTTTTGTAAATTTACAATATATTACATGACATTGTGCTCATAATCTTTACATATAAATGTATTCCAATAACGAATTTAAACACGATTTTTTTTTATTCTCAAGGCATTGCATCCTATAGGATGATTTGTGCCAAAAAATCAGCAAATAAACAAAGAAACTCAGACATGGTACTGAAATAAAAATATAAAATTTCAAGTTATACATTTATAATATTTAGTACAAAAAGTATTAACAAATGAAATTAACAAAAAAATTTATAGAGTAAATAATAACAAATTAATTAAACAATAAAGCAAGCGAGATGTAAAGAAAATAAATCATAATAATAATAAGTACAATCAATTGAAGAATCGAGATGCACAATCCCCCCAAATCCCCAAAGTTTCATCGCAATCGGATGAACGGAATAGAAGTTCATCGGCCACGTTCATACAATCATTCACACCAAAATCCTTTTATATGTATATACATATAGACAAAGAAAAATTTAACGATTTAGTTTAAGTCTTCTTAAGCTGATTCTCAGTTAGTTCGAGAAAATGCTTGGGTATAAATGAGGTTTGAATCATAAATAAATCGATAAGAAAGTGTGACACGGCATGATGATATTATGTATGATCAATTGTATGGTTGGTGTGTTTTAGATTAGTGTGAAAATGATTGATAGGCATAAAGGTTTAGTCTGGCAGTAAAATTTTGGGAAAAGTCAATCCTCTAGATTAAATCATCTGGATTCTGGGTTCATATGGTGTTTTGGCAATAGCTTGGATAGACTCAGCTTACCAAGGCATTCAATCATGCCCCATTAATCTATCGATTTATAGTATTCGCACAAGAACATTCGACAGTCTATATCAACTCGCCTCAAACACACGGTTTGTTAAAGATAAACCCATTATTCAAATCAAAATTGGGTTCAATTCTGAAAACTAACTTTTTTTTCTCTGTGAAGCACCGGCTCAGAATAGTGCTTCTACTCATTTATATTATCATCGTTTTTGAGTGTAATCTAAGAGCAAGGCACTCGAATATACAACAGGCAACAGTAACATCTCACATAGTTCAGCAATGAGGTTCATCAGCCGTTCTAAATGTTGTGCCCTAAATGACGTTGTGCGTTCTAAATTACGATACTGGTGTGTAGCATGTGTCGTGCTTCCTTTTATAATGTAACACCCGCTCACCTGTCGCTGATAACTCCACATTGTGGGATATCTATGTGTGGTTGCACAAAAATTTGGATTAAATTTCCAAATTTATTCTATTATGTATTATTTTTCCAATTCTGAAGATTCAATAAAATTAAGAAAATAGTGGATTATAAAATGTAGATTAAAAATATATGTATTATTTTTCCAATTCTGAAGATTCAATAAAATTAAGAAAATAGTGGATTATAAAATGTAGATTAAAAATATATGTATTATTTTTCCAATTCTGAAGATTCAATAAAATTAAGAAAATAGTGGATTATAAAATGTAGATTAAAAATATATGTATTATTTTTCCAATTCTGAAGATTCAATAAAATTAAGAAAATAGTGGATTATAAAATGTAGATTAAAAATATATGTATTATTTTTCCAATTCTGAAGATTCAAAAAAATTAAGAAAATAGTGGATTATAAAATGTAGATTAAAAATATATGTATTATTTTTCCAATTCTGAAGATTCAATAAAATTAAGAAAATAGTGGATTATAAAATGTAGATTAAAAATATATGTATTATTTTTCCAATTCTGAAGATTCAATAAAATTAAGAAAATAGTGGATTATAAAATGTAGATTAAAAATATATGTATTATTTTTCCAATTCTGAAGATTCAATAAAATTAAGAAAATAGTGGATTATAAAATGTAGATTAAAAATATATGTATTATTTTTCCAATTCTGAAGATTCAATAAAATTAAGAAAATAGTGGATTATAAAATGTAGATTAAAAATATATGTATTATTTTTCCAATTCTGAAGATTCAATAAAATTAAGAAAATAGTGGATTATAAAATGTAGATTAAAAATATATGTATTATTTTTCCAATTCTGAAGATTCAATAAAATTAAGAAAATAGTGGATTATAAAATGTAGATTAAAAATATATGTATTATTTTTCCAATTCTGAAGATTCAATAAAATTAAGAAAATAGTGGATTATAAAATGTAGATTAAAAATATATGTATTATTTTTCCAATTCTGAAGATTCAATAAAATTAAGAAAATAGTGGATTATAAAATGTAGATTAAAAATATATGTATTATTTTTAATTTTTTGTATCAATATTAATAAACCTTGTCGGCCTTCGTGGCCCAGTTGGTTAGATATCTGACTGCTGAGCCAAAGGTGCCGGGTTCGATTCCCGGTGGAGACACAGTTTTTAATTGTGTTTTCAGTCTGGATCTGTGAGACGATTAATATCGTAAGTCTCCAGAATGTGGTTACTTGTTATTGGGTGCGTGTTAAATAAATATTTGACATAGTACCTGTTAGTTGCCCGAGAAGCAATATTAAATAAATAAATAAATAAACCTATTTAATAATGCATGGAGTTTTCACTGGTCTACTAATAAAGCAATGTACATTGTCTGTTTTATAAATTTGTTTAGACTCTATCGACCAATAAAATAAATAAATATTTCAAAGCGACAGTTTTGACCAACACATTTTTGTTATAAATCATTTTAATTTCAATTTGTCTTGGGAATGGAACCCAATGGGTTTAATTATACTTTTGAATGTGTAAAAACAAAACTTTGGGTAAAAACAAAACATTCCCCTTGATTGATAATTACATGATTATTATCATTGACCAGAGGGGCTTCTCATGACACGTTCTTATCCTGCCTTAATCTTATATAGGAATAAATCAGCACTCGATCATACACTTATCTAAATTTTACTCTATATTCAATCATAAAAGCTCATTTTTTGAAAATTGCATCATTAATACAAAACAAATAATTTTGAAAGAAAAATTAACTTAGATAGTTTGTATATTAATAAAGAAAAATATTCCCAACTTTTTAATTATGCTCTGTACGTATTCTTGTAGAAAAATAATACATATACCCTGATTTTTGACATTTATCTTATACTTCTGAAAAACTATAAGGCGTAGAGCAATATATATTATATTCTTTTAAATAAAAAATATCTGGAAAAATATATCGTGACATTTGCATGAATTCTTCGGGTTAAATAAAGAAACCAAAAAAAACTTTTATTCGCAATGGCGCTAAATGGAGAATAAATGTTTTTTTTAGGTTTCTTTACTAAACCTGAAGCATTAATGCAAATGTCACGACAGATATTTCCAGATATTTTAGCCTTCTTTAATTTAAAAAAATGCTCTATGCTTATAGTTTATTAAAAATATAAGATAAACGTTGAAAATTGGGGTATACCATTATTTTTCTACAATAATTAATACAGAACATTATCAAAAAATTAAGGATTTTTTTTTTATTTATACGCAAACTATCTTAGACATTTTTTTTTAACTATTTAAACTATTTGACTATTTAACTATTTTTATTATTAATTAAAAAATTGGTACGTTAGCATGCAGTCGCCCCCTTAAGATCAAAGTTTAGTATGATATTGTTTATATTTTTTGTATATATAAATTAAAGTCATTTTCTGTTCATTTCAAACTTATAGATTGCTAAAGTCTAAAGCTGATCTTAATCTTATGTCAATCAACTTCATGAGTAGCCCTGCACGTCCAATAACTAACCAAACATAAAAATTTAATTTTTACATAGTGTGGATTTCTTCGTAATTTCTCTTCTGATAAGTTCTTATAGTATTTCCTTGATTTGAGCATTAGACTGACGTCCCTGTTTTATGTACCTATACATCAATACATATTATGGTGGAAGTCGAACCAAAAACTACAATGATTGGTGGCCTATAATATATAGGTACTGTTCTGTTGGTGACATTTATGATTATCGCACTGCGCCTATGGTAATAATATTTATTACTTTCATACTAGGAAATACATACAATTTTCTGTTTGTATCGAATAAATCAAAACAATAACTCGTATATCGGGAATCTGTTATCAACGGGTTTATAATACCATTATGTATTTTAAATTTATCAAAAAATAAATGTAACATAAATTAAGAGGACCTCTCAACCAAAACACGCCGAGGTATTTGAAATACAAACACATATTGATAAATTAAATAAAACTTCTATTTGCATAAAATAGAAGTTAATGGCCGTTTTTTTTTTTGTTTCAATTTAGGATTATTCTTATAAAACAAATATCGATAAATTTTGGTTTTCCGATTATATAAATTAGTTGGGTATCTGACTGCTGATTCAAAGGTCTCGGGTTCGATCCCGGCGGAAGAACAGTTTTTAATTGTGTTTTCAGTCTGGATATGTGAGACGATTAATATCGAAAGTCTCCAGAATGTGGCAACTTGTTAATGGATTCGTGTTAAATAAATATTTGACATAGCACCTATTAGTTGCCCGAGGAATAATACTAAATAAATAAATCACATTTACATGTCGGCCTTAGTAGCTCAGTTGATTAGATATCTGACACCTGAGCAAAAGATCCCGCTTTCGATTCCCGGCGGAGACACAGTTTTTAATTATGTTTTTTAAGTCTGGATCTGTGAGATGATTCGTGTAACAAGTCACCATGTGTCAACTTGTTATTGGATGCGTATTAAATAAATATTTGACATAGCACCTGTTAGTTGTCCGAGAAGCAATATTAAATAAATAAATAAATCACATATTCATGTCGGCCTTAGTAGCTCAGTTGGCTAGATATCTGACACCTGAGCAAAAGATCTCAGGTTTGAATTATATTTTCAGTCTGGATCTGTTAGAAGATTCGTATAACAAGTCATCATGATGTGTCAACAAAAATAAAACCGAAAAATCGCAAGTGTTTTCTCAATTATTTTTTAATAACTAAACATATTGTGTTAGTTGAATTTAAATTCAATCACTTTACTTCATGGCGTTTTTTTTTATTTTTTAATATTATTTATCGCGACAGCCTTGCATTGTTGGTCAACCGTTTGACATATGTGCGGGCTTCCTGTGTTGAAACCCCAACTCACGCAACGCAAACATTTTAAATAATAAATCACACATTGAGATATTTCTTATTTTATCCTTTGTTTTTCATTTCCTTTAACATAATTATATTATATTAATACTTTCTTCTTTTAATTTCATTGCAATACTGGAATAAATGAAATGCTTTCTTGCACATTCCGTAAAATATTGCTTATAAATCAATCAACTGATTAATCTATAAATCCTGTGAAGTGTCACTTATTATACCTATTCCAATTAGCGTTAACAATATTATCCTTGCCAAATTGTCAAGTCTTGCATACCGTTACACGATCAATCTTGCAACTGAATGAATTGATTACAAAGGCAATCAATACCTATATTGGTACAAATACAAGGAACAAGACAAATTGTTACCTACCACATACATATCTGTAGACATCTAATGACCCATTTCCCATCACAAGCTGACTAAACCACTTTCTGGATTGAAACCATGACAGCAGAATTCACAATATGTAAATACACAGGTAGGTACCTTTCAAGTCAAATTATTGAATATTTAGTTTCAAAAGTATATCGTTTTCCTTTATTTTTTTATAATTTCTTATAACAAGTTTTTTTTCATCTTACCTCTGGTTAATGGCTTGAACAAGTCGACGAGTATGTCTATCTGGGTAGTATGTTCCAACGGAATGGACGGCCTGATAAGGATATTGAAAGAAGAGTTATGGCAGGAAACAGAGTGAATGGAGCACTTAGACCAGTTATGAATGATCGCAACATATCAAGAGACGCTAAAGTTGCCATTCATAACGCAATCGTAGTGCCAACCCTGACGTATGCAAGTGAGACCCTGGACATGGCAGAAGTCGCACGAAAGCAGAATAAATGCAGTTGAAATGAGATCGCTTAGAAGAATTTGTAACAGAACGATGTATGATAGAGTTCGGAATGAAGATACAAGGAAAGAATGTAAGATAAAGAAAGATGTAATTAACAGAATGAAAGTTAACACATTGAGATGGTTTGGCCACTTGGGGAGAATGAACGAAGAACGCCTGACGAAGAAAATATACAAAGCGGACAGGAACGGAATGAGAGGTCGCGGGCGCCCAAGAAAAGGATGGCACGACCATGTAAACGATATTTTGAAAGATGGAAATGTAAGAAGCATGAACAACAGACGAACATGTATAAGACGATGTATGAATGTTGATGAGGCGATGAATGTGTGTCAAGATAGAAAAATGTGGCGTTCGGTTCTCTCTGCCTACCCCGTGAGGGACATGGCGTGATGGTTTGTATGTATGTATGTACCTCTGGTTACGAAGCTTACTAATTTGTTAAGAAAACAGTCTTTCGTGTCACCAATTAAGTCAATGTCCAATATATTTCGTGAACAGTTTGGTTGACGAATTCAGACAATTTATATCATCAACTGAGTTACTAATTTAACTTTTAAGGGTCACCAGAACGATGATGTTTATCATCATTCCAAGAAATTAGTTAATTCAAAATAAAAATAAGATCGTTTTGGCATGTGAATTTTGCCCCAAACCACTATATTTTGAGTCACTATGCGACATGTTTCGGCAGTGCTGTCCTGCCATCGACCGGCTAGTAGTGACTCAAAATACAGTGGTTTAGGGCAAAATTCACATGCCAAAACGGTTAATATGCACAAAATATCCGTCGAGTATTTAAACTTTATTAAAAATAAGATAGTTAAGTCAGTAATTATACTAGATGACTGTCTCATATTTTTACAAATATAAATTTAAACAAGCAGTGTCGGATAAATCAAATGGAGAGAGAATAGAAACTATTGATTACTTTTATGTATATTGATATTTAAAAATCACAAAATAAAAACTTTACATTAATTAAAAAAATTACACGATTAGAAATTGATCAACTAAGAAAGATAATTATTCACGTTAGATGTTGGAAATTACGATGGGGTGTCGAGCGTTGCATGGCCTATTATACCTTCTGGTGGCGGTCGAATGAGCAAATGCCGGGTCAATGTCTAGTCCGGTTCTAGAACATTCCTCCGTAGAAGAGTGTAGAAGAGACAATGTTAATGTCGTCAATTTTCAACTCCAGTTACTGACCTCGTCCTTATGCAATTTAAACGTTATATGAACATATTCGTCGAATTAGCAAGATTTACAAGAAAACGTTATTTAGTCAACCAGTTATTGTAAATTTGAATTCAATACATAAGATGACCAAATTCAAAAATTAAATATACATTTAAATGATTAGTTCAGGAAATATGTGAGGATGTATATGTAGGTACTTGTTTCTAGGACATATTCATTCCTTTTTTTAATAGTACCTATTGTACCTTAATATATTATATGTGCTGACATACAGTTATGCAATGTCGAACATATTATTTATCCATGCAGATATACATTCTTGCACTATCTTAAAAATAAGCTTATTTTTCAGGCTCCTTATATTTCTTTCATTTGAAGGGGTTCACCTCATTTGACCATACTTTCTTTTCCATTTGAGATTTCTAACCCTCAAGACACCTCTTTATTTTTTTATGTATCCTGATAGGACCAATAACTAAGGATAAGGTACAAAATATTATACGATATATTGAACCCAAACTTCTTATTTTTATCGCTCAATCAACCCAATAACCAATTGATGTATTGAGTATACCTATAATTTCTTACTTAATTTTCAATGTGCTTATTAAAAGGATGTTTTTTGATATTAACGAATCCATTTAAAGAGTTCAAAATGTTTTTATTTGTGTAAATATTGAATGAATACGTTACTTTATAATGCTGTTCAAACATCGTTTTCTACGTCAGCAAAATAATTAGCAAAAAAAAAAAATCGTAGGTAGATATGGAAATAAAAAGCAAGAAAAAAGCTATATGACACTGCTTATTTCTATCATATAGTATACGGCGAAATAATATGATTTTAAGTCTCCGTGTTATGGATATTCTAATGCAACTATCCAAGATACCTTTCCCACAGGTTTCAGACACTTCAAAAGACCGGTTACATTCGTTTGAGCTCTCTGAAAGTGATCTGACCTGGAAGAAGACACTACCACATGACATGACATCTTACAGAGGTTTTGAGGCATAAATATTATGTAGTTTTCATAATACTCACACTGCGACAACATAAAAATATACTATTTCCGTGTTTATTTACTACACACATTTTGAGAAAAAATAAAAGTAAATTTTTATTTTCAAAAAAAAAATTATGACAAAATTGTGATAAAATCAATGGAAAGAGTATGAATCTGTTTGACATATGTAATTACAAACATAATAATTAAATATTACCTCGATACCTAGTGAAATACTTTCTATGGATAAATAAATGAACGTATTTCTTCTCTACAGTTTCACGCCTACATCATGCCGTCTCTCTAAAATTAAATTATATAGACAAAATAGTACACCACATATTCATATTCATAACCTTTTCCCCGTGGAATCTTTTTGTAGGTCAAATACTATTTTATTTTTCTGCCTTTCACTTTCTTCTTTAAATGTATCTTACACATGATAATTTCACGTTTCCTTCAGTAGACGCAACCACCACTTTCAGCGTTAATATTTCGTAATAATTACTTCAGAGTAGTTTTTGTTAAGCTATGTATGATAGGTTTAGCTAGCTTTTTATTTGATTTTTACAACTTTAAATAAACAAGTTTGGGGTTATATGTTTATCGATCAATTATCAGAAGGATTATATTATTTTCGTGTTTAAAAAGATTTTATATTTTTAAATATCTACCTCCAAATATGATATTGCAAAATAACAAGTTGCCACATTCTGGAGACTTTGTATATTAATCGTCTCATAGATCCAGACTGAAAACACAATTAAAAACTGTGTCTCCACCGGGAATCGAACCCGATGATGATGTCGTGATGTCGTGGTTCGGAACAAGTAAACTAAAATTAACGAGACTCTATTCAGTTAAACAGTCAACGCGTGAATATTTGCGCAATCGACCTGCATGGGCAGCGATGGGATGTGGTTCGTCAATCTTCGGAAATTGTCGGGAATCTTCAGGATTTGTTTAGGATATACATTTATATTGCAGTTAATAACCAGGAGCGCAGCTACACAAGGATATACCTAGTAGGGTGAGATTAGAGTAGATAAGGTTAGTTTTGCTTAGGCTAGTTTTGGTTTAGCTAGCTTTAATCAGAATAGGTTTAGTAAGGTATAACGAAAGATTCAGTAAGTAATGGTGAAATTGACTACCGAAATATTAAATATCTAAGTATAAATATGCAAAATTGGCCAATTTTAGATATGTCATCCGTCGTCGGGGTCGCTAACGAGCCTTTTAGAAGTCCGACTATTGCTGAGCTCATTTCAGAATTAATGATGCGAGCATTTAAATCCTCACCACTCCCGGCTTCACAATGGCGTTCAGCGGGGCTACCTCCACCCACCCTTCCTGTTTACGTAATGCAATCAATTTGTCAAACGGTTCAACAAACCTTCACAGCGGCCGGCCCGGCCCGGTCGTCAACTGTTGACCACACCTGCGGCCCGACGTGATTTATGACGCGCCTCTGCGTGAGATCTCTATGGAGCCAGGGGTCCACAACAGATGGATTTATCGACAGCACACTCGGGCATCGAATGCAATTTATTTCGCAGATTTAAAAAATACCTGCTTTTTGATTTTTTTTTGTATAGATACTGCACATTCACCATGTATCTATACGTACAATAAAATGTATATCTATATAAATGACATTTTAGAAATACTGTCAGCATTTTTCAAGAAAAAAACTTAATTTGGATTCAAAAAATATCAAAATTTTTACATAACTACAATGTGTCCTATTTTGATTCGTGTTAATTTATCTGTCAGAATTTTAGTATATGAGAAATGTCAAAAAGTTGACTGAATTTATACGGCACTCATTACGTCACACCGCGCGGATGAAATCCTTTTACACAAGTCGCCCGTTGGTAAAAGACGTTTTCGTACTCTGAAACGAATCAGAATAGGACATAATAAGTGAAGATTGGTTTCAAGATGTGTTATAAAAAAATATTTAGGGACTACATCTACATTTTTATAAATATTATACGCAAGTCTATCACTGTCCATCCTGGGTACGTGGTCCCTCCAATGTGTTCTCCACCGAACTGGATCTTCTACACCGAACGATGTCCTCTATTCCAAATGTTTTCCTTACTTGAACATTGCGGATACGATCTCGGAGAGTTTCCAGTAATTTCCTCTAGAACCTTCATTTACGTTATCCTTAAGAGCCCCTTGGTTCGTACAATGTCTGCTCGCGTTTCCACAGCATACGGTCAGTCGAACGCATTTCTTATATATTCTGACCTTACTGTCAATACACATGTGTTTATTTTTCCAGATCATATTCTTTAGACATCCAGATACGACAGATGCTTTATTGACTTGTTCGCAGACTTCAGACTTCGGTCGTTATGGCTGCAGATCTCTACTCCTAAATATTTGAAACTCATTACACTTTTCATAAAAAAATAATATAAAACTTGTATTCATACAACATAAAGCTATTGTTTTAAGAGAATAAATTTCGTTTTCATTATTGTTTTAAGAAAATTGTCGGCCTTTGTGGGTCAGTTGGTTAGCTATCTGGTCCCGGGTTTGATTCCCGGTGGAAACACAGTTTTCAATTGTGTTTTCAGTCTGGATCTGTGAGACGATAAATATCGCAAAATCTCCAGAATGTGGCAACTTGTTATTGGGTGCGCGTTAAATTAATATAAATGAATCATTGAGGCACTAGCTTAGAAAAGGGCTTCCGCTATTATTCCTTTTTAAGTGAGACGAGTCTAGTGTCTGGAAACACGCGAATGTATCGTGCTATCTTTTATAAGCAAATGCTCACCCGCATATTTATCGCTGGATACCACATTTTTATGGGATATATAATGGTGGTATGAAAAAATAATAAAAATAATAATGAATGATGAATGCATAATTATTTTATTTGTTTTTATAGCTATTTGGGCAACTACTGTTACTTTGTCAAATATTCATTTCGCACCCAATAAGAAAATGTTACTTTCTGGATACTTACGATGTTTATCATCTCAGATACCTACAGACTGAAAATAAATGTGGCGGCGCAGATATCAGTCACAAGAACCAATCGGAGGCAACCACGCGCGATAGCCAATAACTCATGATAGCTCATGGAATATTCGAGAAGCGCGAATAGGAAAATACACGAAACTGATAAATCGCGATTCTCGAATGTTCACGCGCCATTGGTTCTCTCCACCGGGAATCGAACTCAGTACCTTTGACTCAGTTGTCAGGTATCTAAACAGCTGAGAAAGGACACAACACATCCATTTCACTTATAGAAGGAATGTTACAAACTAAAACACAGTGATAAAAGACAGACATCAGCCAAGACAGATTTATTAGTCCAATGGTATTATGGGACCAGTGGTGTGATTCAATGCAATATAATTCAGTTTAATATACTGTTCGGTGTGTTCTCACAAAGTTAACACAAATTTTGCGCACCCTCTCTTAATATCTTCGGGTAAATTGTCTAATAATGAGAATTAATAACGCTGACGGTTGTGATAACCAAGTAAGGGTTAAAGTATCACTAAATCAAGACATCCTTAAACTATAATGTATTATTACATACCTATATTGAATTATGAAAATTACATAAAATTATGTAAACCTCCCAAACGAATACATAGGCTGGGTTATTTCAAAGTAACAGTAATAGTACTCGTATAGTTAAAATTCTTTGATTTAGTAAAATTATTCAAAAATGCGTTGTTTGACGGCATTACATCCCAATGAAACAATCAAAAATTTTGAATAATTTCATGAAATCAAATTATTTTAACTATACTTTTATTTTAACCTTTGTTCCAGAAACACAGTCAACTCCAGTATTTGAACGAAGATTAAATTAATAAATATTGTACCTTCCAACTGTCAATTTGTTTACCTAATAAAAATTATTTCTCTTAATAAATCGACATTGTATGCAGTAGTAGACTTTTTGCATGATATATCAACATTAAAAACACTTCACAGACTTCACAGCATATATGTTATAAGGTATGGATTAACGCAGAATTTGGACTAGAACATTTCGTGTGTCTGTGAGTGTGTATGTCCCTCCCCCCATAGAACTTTTGATCCGCTGAATTTGAGCAGTTTACGTTCGCATCTAGTTTAATGAAAATAATCTGTGTCATTACTTACATTGTATTGTATCTAGATGTACAAATGCTGTTTTACAATAAAAAAAAAATCAAAAATATAAGGCTTCAGTTAAATTTGTAAAAGGATTTTGTGAAAATAATGAATGTAATCATTCTTCGATGGATTTCCCACATGAAAAAAATGATTTAAGACACCTTTAAAAGTTTATAAAATTTGTAATTTTCCTGTTAATGCTACGTGAGCTTTGCGTTTTCAGGCGTTTTGATTAATTCTATTCCTTGGGATCAGTCAACATAGATCAATTGACCTTAAAAGGTGTCTGGAATATCTCTCCACCAACTTAAGTGTCTGTAAATGAATTACATGATTTCTAATGGTCATAAAAATATCAAAAATACATTAAAAAAATATAATAAATTCATATTCATGTTGTAATCAATTGTATACCATTTTAATTGCACTCATTTTTTACAGAAATTACTTTTATATTGTTTTAGTAAATACGCGTCGTAAAGATTTATAGGTTCTGTTAGATTTCCATGCCGGCGTACTTGGTGAATTAATTAAATAAAATTAATTTATTTAAGCCCTGCGGTACAAATAATTTCTTCATTTAATCAAAATGATAATGTATAGGAGTAAATTCATTAATTCTTCTTCCAAGACAACTTTACTGTCATGACATTTGGAACACCTCAGAATGTCAGGCATTTCCTTGTTATTTGACAAGGGCCTATAGGTAATCTCCCCGCGATTTGACAAGGGCCTACTGTACTCTCTCTCTCTTTCGGGATTTATTCCGTTTTGATATTGCAATTGACACGCCAACTTTCGCGCCAAGTGAATTTAAGTTTTACAATTTTCCGCGAATGACGTCAATGTCTGCCTAAATTTAAGATTAAGGTTAAATGGGCGCTTTAAAAAAGTTTCACCCCTACACGTGAAAAAAAAATCATATAAATTTTTCAAAGAAAAGAGCAAGGCGTAAGTTTGAGAGTTTTGAATGAATTATGACGGGAAAAATATGTTTTTACGTCGTTAGTTATGGAATTAAGAACCGGAGCATTAATATATTTTTAAACAAAATGCAATTTTCTTCTTTAAATATTTAAAGCAAACCCTTTTTTGCGCAACTTTTTGTAGGTTCTCCTGAATTTTCTTAAATATTTCAATTTAACATGGTTTGAAGTTTAAGATATGTACACATTGTACACGTCGTTACGCTCTTAAGATAGGTCGAAAGAAAAAAATGACACATAGGCTGAACATTGTATTTTCGTCACTTTTCTAACTCGTATTTTGTACTTGTCATGTTTTGGCATAATTAGTCTGTATTAGTAGGACTGGAATAGAACCTACGCAGAATTTTTTAATAAATAAATGTGAGTTATGAACCAAAATATCTAAAAACAATTTACTTAATATCCTTCTCTACTTCTTTTTTAATGTTTTTATTATTTTATTTACATAAATTGGTACAAAATAAGTTTCCCTGTTTGCCACGGGCGCGAGGATTGCTGATACCTGCGATACGGCGACACTGGATCGTAGCTTGGTCTTCCCCCTCCACATCCTCACCCAACCGAACTCGCTGCGACGCTCAGGGTCAGTTTGGCAGCAGTAAAGAATGGAGCTCCCGAACGCATCGCCCGCGAGGTGTGAAGTACGCTCCGTGATTCGTTTTTTGGGTGCCAAAGGCGTTTTGAAGCGGCCACACATTTCTCTCGGACTACTAAGTCGGCGGTGAGGAGCTCTTGGACTCCATAGTCACTGGGGACAAGACTTGGGCCCACTGCCTCACACCAAAAACAAAGGACCAATCAAAACAGTGGAAACATCCGCATTTTCACCAGAACAACGCTCGTCCGCATACAGCCCGCGACACCACCGCGCTTATTGAGAAATTCGGATGAGAGATCGTCCTATAAGTCCGGAATTGGCCCTAAGTGACTACCATCTCTATGTTTTGAAGAAACGCTTCGGTGGAACGCATTTTGCAAACGAAGAAGAGCTGAAAGAAGATGTTCTGAGCTTCCTTCACGGCCTGGCGGGAGAACTACTATGGCCAGGGAACCAAAAAGTTTGTGACCCGGATGAAAAAGTGCATCGAATTTAACGGGAGCTTTGTAGAAAAATAGCTGAAATTCTAAGCTTTCCAATGATATATTGCTTGCTGTAAATTAAAATGGTTTTCATTACACACCTGATTACATCTTCCTCTCCTCTTTATTTCTTTATCCTTTAGTTTTCCTATCATTGCTACAAATTGTTCTTATATGTAATCTTCTGTTTTATTTTTTTTTCATTTCTTCTGCTTTCGTTATTTATTTTGTAATGTGATTAACTTATTGGCATTGTTTTGTATACTTAACATTTCCTCTGGTTGGTTGGAAGAAATTGCCAACAGGCAATAAGCCCGCCAGTGTACTAATTATATGTACAAGAAGATTTAAATAAAATAAATAAATAAAAACTGACACAAGGAAGACAAGGTTTTGTTAATACGATAAATGTAATATTTGAAATCTCCAAATGTATTAAATCAGACCTTGACCAGTTAACTTCAATTGACTTAAGCGGACGTCAAGGTGTCAAGTAACGCATGAGGATGTCAGTCAAATGTGAAAGCCCTACGAATAATTCAAATGTATGCTGATAAATACATACCTATATTATTCCAAGTCATAAAATGGCATGAATAATAAGTAGTGAGGTGTATAACTAGACAGATGGAACCGCCGTTGGTTCGAATACTTAATTTACGGGTATTAATTCTGGGTAGGTGGTTGGTTAGACATATAAAGGTATATATTACATATAATGTCTCGTTACTAGGATTTCTGTCGTAAACCATCACAGTAGAGAAACTTAATTACTCCTTGAAGGAGGCAACTTTTCCTTGAGGAACGTTCTTTAACTTTGACTTGCTTATTTTTACTTTCAGCTAAAATCAACGGTGAAATGCGGTCCTTTTTATTTATTTATTTAAGGGACAAATACAGTCTTATAAAGAAACAGAAAAAATACACTATGAATTGAAAAAAAGACAGACCAATTACTTTTGTCCACAATTGATGTACATTAAATAACCAAAGAGTATGTACCTAAATTACAACAAAAAATAAATTTAAATATACTTAATTATTACATATTCATATTTTCCACACATTTACCCGTGACAGGAAAGGGGGGGAAGGAAAAAGGAAGGGAGAAGGACCTAATTTGTTACTGCTGTGAAAAATAACAGAACTGCTTTTAATGGTTTTTATACTATTCAGTTTTGTATTTCGCACAATATTTATATAGTTAAATATCGATATTTATTTCAGAAAATTTTGTGAATTTAGTTTTATTCTTTTATTTTTATTCGAAAAATAAAATTAAAAACGTTACACCAGCAGTCTACCGTTTGGGGCTTTTTTGTATATTATTTTATATTTTTGGTTTTAATTATCATTTTCTAAATATTTTAAAGTTAATATTTATTTAAAAGTTAAAAGGTATTTTAAACTTTTTAATTAATTTTATGTATTAAGATATTGTATTTTACTTACTCATGTAATATTTTGTATAGGATTTTAAAATGAATAAATATCATAGATTATCAATTTAATTTTTTTTCATAAAGTTTCCGATGTAGTTTAATATGTAAATAATCCACGAGATTCAAACACTAAACTTATTAAGAGGACGCCGTGCCAGCGTACCTATTTTTTAATTTCATATTCAATCATTACAACAAATCGAATCGTTTTGAAAAAATAACTTAGATTGAATATTAATGAAGAAAAATACTCCTTTTATTAAAGAAAAAAAGGTTTAGTAAAGAAACCTGAAAAAAAATGTTATAAATCGGAGCATGTAATTATTTTCTACAAGAATATATATAAAGAACATAATGAAAACTTTTTATATTCGATCAGTAGCAGGTAATTATGGAATATCAGATAAGAAATAGATACGCTGGCTGCAGGCGCCCTCTTGATAAAAACTAAAAACCATGTTCCTTATTTTTGTATATAAAAATTAAACAACAATTTAAATTTTTACTATTTACACCGTAATATTATAATTTTTCTTCCGCCAGTCCAACACTATGGATCTTTCCCCATGATAAACATCCTTCATGCACCATTACATACACCCGTTGACTTGCAACAAAATTTCCTTTTTCCTTCATAAATTGATGAATGTTCCAGGTTTACGGCTTCTTCCTACAGACACCCCCCCCTTAGGGAAGGGACTTCTTAAGACGAATTCCTCCTTGCAGGGGTGAATTCTCATGACGAGATTAATGAACGGGCAAAATTAACTATTCGGAAATATTGTTCAATAAATCTCGAGAAAACTTACACTACGGGTCATTCGTTATCTTACCGATTGACTCAGCCTTAAATAGATGCTCAAGTTGATCCCAGATAAATGATTTTCAAATACCTATTCTTATAATCACGCCTTAGAATAGTGTTTCTTAGAATGACATTATTTGATCTATATAATAATACTTAATAAAATTTACATTTGTATATCTACCACGTACAAAAAAGGGGAAAATTATATCAATAGGCCTGTTTTATTTTTGGATGTTTTTAAATGTTGTCTGTCTCAATATTTGTATGTATAGTATTGTTCATTTTATGAGTAACATTATTATGGTAAGCTCAGTTGATTAGATCGTTATCCTGCTTAAGTGGTGCCTGTAAGTGGTGTATGGAATTTGAGAAAAGGATAGTAAAAAAATATGCATAAATCTTTATTGTGATCAAATATTTAAGCAGGAATCTCCTTTTTAAAATATACAGAACATAATATATTTGTTCCTTTTTTTGGTTTCCATGATATATCTCGGATTTTTATTATGATTTCTGTTTACTTCGCCCAGTATGTATATATGGTCATATGGAAAACTGATATTTAAATTCGTTAACAGCGATGAAAAAGGTTTTAAGCATCGAATTATACATGTTTTAATGCCTATAAACGATACTCTCATGGCACTACATCTGTCACATTCTAGCAGTATTATATTATTTCATTTTGAAAATACCAGAAAACATAATTATAACATAGTATTCAATTGTACTAAAGCGTATATGCTATATCCCAATCAAGTGGGTTGGTTAACCAAGTGGTTAATAGTTTAATATCAAATCAATGTGATTTGATATGGTTTGTAATAAGAGCACAAGGATAGTGGTTTAGAGAGAAGAAAGTAAATGATTTTTAATCGAATATATTTTTATTATTGCATATGCGCAAACATTGGATTTTTTTCCCTGTCGGGAGTCAAAGATATTTTTAACAGTTTTTTAATTAATTAAAAAACTGTTAAAAAAATCCAATGTTTGCGCATATGCAATAATAAAAATATATTCGATTACTTACACATTGGTACAAGTAGGTAAATAAGACAAAAATGACCTTATAAGTCTGGCGCAATTCAGGGGTGACTTCTATGCGAAAAATGCATTGTCACCTCACATATAAGAATTGTAGCTTTCATTATTTACAAAAAACCAATTCTCTCAATAGATGGCGTTACAACAAAATAAATAAAAAATAATAAGATTGTTGTTCATAATTTCACCCATAGATGGCTGTAGTAAAAATTCCTTATTTTCAAGCGAAAAGAATTTCAGTATTACAATATATAGAAGTTTCAAAATTGAATTGATAGGGATCTCATTAAAAAGGCATAATTGGTGAACGTTGCGCAAGCGCATAAAGTGATCACGTAAACCAGCCGATGACAGGTCGTAAGCCCTGTAGGTGCCTTGATTTCCCGGTTCTCCTACAATAAATATTCCAACTTCGTCTCTATTGAGATAATTAAAAAACTGTTAAAAAATGATTTTTAACTTACGAGTATATTGATCACAATTAATAAAGCAATTTTCACACAGGTGAATTTACAATCAATAATAAATATACAGAGGAACTTTCTCACGATGCGTACGTATTTTAAATATGTCGATTCAATATAACAGTACGAGCGAGTTAGCGAGCGAGTCGAAGTGAGCGAGCGAGTAGATGAGCGTAACGTAGTGAGCCGAAAAATAACGTACTGTGTATAGACGTACCTACACTCCCTTATATATCTCTGGTGCTAAGGGTGGCAAGTTCAATGTCCTCGAACTTTCTAGATCATTTCATCGAACTATCATACCCTGTTGAAGTTTATTGCCACTCGCTTGATATCGCGGGCGATGAACTCGGCCTCGAAAGAAATTTTTTGAAGGTGGTCTACCACAGTAGGTACTTTATATAATAAAAATACACAAGTTTACACCGCTTTGCACCTTTATAGAGTATTCGTAGCAGTTATTACTAGGAGTGAATTCATTAGAAAATGGGATACTGTCTGAGAGGTTGATATTATAGAAATGGCATGACCTTTTGATAAATTTGTTTTTGATTTGAATTGGTATCGTTTCAATGATATAACATTTCATTGTTTGTTAATACCGTTCCACAGATATGATTGTTAGTGGTCTTCTAATTAAATTAAAACAAATACAAATAAAATTATCTCATTCATTAATTAATATAATTCAAACAGTTGTATCTATAGAATTCATAAAGTGTGTTTATTTTTCAGGCTCTGTACAAATATCAAAGGTAGGTGAATACCTACCAAAATTAATAATTTTAGTTGGAAACACTACTTGTTTACTCAGAATTTCACATAAAACTGTAATTAGCATTAAGGAACACGTTACACTTCCGACTTATTTTACTCTCGGTGTTTTTGTTACCCTACTTGTACACCTACATATTTATATAGTACAGCTTTTACTACCGCTTTGGAACAAACGTTGGATCCAGTGTACCAACTTAAATTGTCTTTTAAAAGTTTTGTCTGAAATTTTAAACTATTTTACCACTTATTCAATTGCATCCATGTTTGCGTAAAACACAGGCAGCATTATATACCAACATCTCAACAAACAAAATATAATTTCATTTTTAAATTTAAACTATGTAGATAGTTCAAAATAATTAGTGGAGTGAAACGAAATAATTTAAATAAAAATAAGCAGACTGTTTCTGACCACTGTCAACAGACGCAAAACCGCATACTCCGTGGTGATAAATAGAAGCTTCACAACTAATAGTGGAGGAAAAGCAACAGAGTTGACGAGATATGGTGCGTAAAAAATCATCGTTGCTTAAAAATCTCAGGTAGTTGTTCGGGATTCCGGATGCGGCGTCAACTCCTTAGGCTGTCGCAAAGACCTTATATAATAATGAATTATTTAGTATATTATAAGGTCTTTGAGGTTGTCGCAATATCGTGATGAATTTGGTGTGATGATCGCCAACCCCTTTTTGCCTGAAAACACTGAAACCGCTTGGTTCGGCAATAAATAATATTATTTTATTTATATTTTTTTTTCTTATTTAATATAATTAACAAGTCGACTAAATAATCGAGGTCTGCCATCTGTAGAGTGGATGGTCACATATTTTGACGTCGGGCCATACGCAGAGAGCAGATAGATTTATGCAGTGTTTTGGAAAGACTTGTGCTCCTAACTTCAGATCGTTGGCGCTTCGGCTGTCAATATTTTGAACTCCACCGGAATAGAATTGATCTCCCGCGAGTTTCTCGAAACTTGCAAATATAAATAAAAAACACGTATTTTTGGTGCTGTGTATATCTTGGTACCTCGTTTCTCACCTTGCTGGCATTGAATTTATCTGCCGCGTTACGATTGTTTCATAAAACTTTTACTCATACACGGTTTTTTGGTATACTTTGTGAAAAAACAAAACGTGATCCAGTTATACGACTGTCGTGATAGAACCCCTCTGAGCAAGCATATTGAAAGTCGGAGCTGAGCTGTTCCTGTAAAGACAGATAGATGTACCTAAATAAGTGTCTGGTGGAATATGAGTTCACGTTTTTAAGTTGACTTGCTCATATCATTTTTATTTTGGTAATAATTATTTGACAGCGAGCTATTTACACGCCAGCTCACTTTCCGTCTTACTTATGAACGTAAACTATCTATAGTACCTGGTAATAGAGCGTGATTAACGAAAATGTTTACTTATAAACCGTGACTATCTTTATTACACCTTTATTTCATAAACGTCAAGTTGGGAGAGGACGAAAGGTCATTTAACGCTTGAATAACGCGTCATACCAAATATTTCAAAATGGCGGATCTTTCACATATTAAGATCCGACGCATATTTGAGATTGACAGAAAAATTTAATACTTATAATGTTTTTCCTTGTTATTCTTCATCGCAATCGTATTTCAATTGACTCAACGCGGTGTTAGTTTTCATTTTTCGATGTTTGTCATCCAAAAATTACATGCATTTATTTATATTTTGACGTCTGTGAAACCAATGCGGCCACATAAATAAAATAAATGAGGGTGTTTAAAAAACAATTCGGTGAACTAGTTAGTCACATCTTAGTATACGTTTATAAGTAAGATTTTTTAATACCGATCTTACATATTTTAGTCGTAATTATCTAGTTGCGCGTTTAGTAAGCTTTTTAAGATAATAAGTAAGACCGTTAGAAGTTACGTATTAGTAAGGGACACTATCGTGTGCGTTAAAAATGGTTTATAAGTGATTTTAAATATCGGAAACCCAAAATTTGTTGATTTTTTTGCATTTTAAGAACAAACCTTACTTGAAATGAAAAAACTCTTCCAAATATTCACTTTGATTTTATGCACTCTAATGAAATAATTTTAAAAAAAACTGTAAATTTAAATTTTTTTTTGTCTAATTTATGATGAATTTTAAAATTTTGTGACAATTATTCACTAGATAAATATTGAAAATATTTATGGTAACACATTTAAAAATATTTGAGAAATTTGATTTCAAATTTGGGTGTTTAAGTTTATATGCTCCATTAAATGTATTGAAATTTTTAATAATAATAATAATAATAAACTAATTAACGATAATTTCTTCCAACTAACCAGTGTTTCCAGCCCAGAGAAGCAATATTAGCGTGAATTTAATTTAATAATATTTTTTTTCTACACTACGCAATGCGGAGAACCTTTTGCGTGTAAATAATTTTCACAAGTCTACCACATCAAAAAACGAGTGGGTTGTGGCCAACACTAAACTCTCCACACCATAGTAGGTAAGCGTTAATTTTTTCTTCCTGAAATGTTAACAATCTCTAAATTCATTTTTATGAAGTACATTTCTATTATATTCTTTAACAAATATAAGATTCCCAGAGGACAAAAGTTATCGCAATACACCGTACACACAAAAAATTGTCACGGAACTCAAAGTGTGTATTTTCTACATGATATCTGTTGAGAAATTTTAAGTAAAATTGCATTACTAGCAAGATGAGCATGTATGAGACAGTGAAAAATACACTTGTCTATAGAGACACATATGTACAATATCAATATGAACTCAATTTTCCCTTACAAAAGCTGTTTTACTTATGTTATATACAAATATGAAATTTATTTCACATTGATATGGCTAACTATAGATTTTTTACTTTAAATTTTGACAATCTTTGAATGCATTTTTGATGAATGTATTTTTGTTGTATCGAAATTTCAAACAGTATACAAAAAACTCGATTTTCCAGACCGTGAGGGCATTTTGAAAATTTGGACAGATGAAATCATAGAGAAGAAATTTACTGATATCTATGGAAAACTAATCAGCTCTAGGTCTATGCACTTTACACATATGATGTTAATATGAAGTCTATCGGACTTATAGTTTGGGCAGTAGAGAGGACAAAAAAACAACGTAAATGATGAAATCATAGAGAAGAAATTAAAAGTTGTCTATGGAAAACTAATCAACTCTAGGTCTATGCACTTTACACATACTATGTAAATAAGAAGTCGATCGGACTTATAGTTTGGGCTGTAGAGAGGACACAAAAACTCGCTGATCTAGGTTCACTATTTCAAATGATACGCCTGAGTAATGGTAAATTGTATAACAAATAATGGGTTTAATATTATTGAAATTATTGTTACATTTCTCTTATTTATCAGTTTGAATGTTGTTATTATAATATTTGTTTGCTAACGTTTCAATAACAGCGTGCAATTCGTTAAATGTTCATTCTATTGCATTTCAAAGCAAAACATAATATCATGTCAGAGGTAAGTATATGTTATTTATTCATAAGCAAACTAAATATTGACTGTTGTACGTTTCGTTGACCACATTTTCTACGATACTAGTTCAAAGAACTGAAACAGGATCTTTATTTTCTGAGGTCGATGGTTTATCAACTTTAGAAGTTATTTAACTATTATGCCGGCATCCTGGGTTCGAACTCCGTAAGAAACGTTGCTAAATCAGTTCTATGCTAAAAATATTATCAAGGTACAAGGTAGATATTACTCACCACTAGAGCATAATATGAGTGTTTTTGTTATGAATTCAATTGGACTTATATCTGTAGAGAAGACACAAAAAAACAACGTAAATGATCCTAGAGAAGAAATTAAAAATTGTCTATGGTAATCAGCTCCAGGTCTATGAACTTTACACATATGATGTTTTAGCTGATTGGTAACCGGAGGGGTTACCAATCAACAGTAGTTTCTTAGGGCTGGTCTTATAAACGTCCGTTAGTTAGATTTCAGACCAAATAAACCGAAATTTGATACAAATGGTCTATATTTCGTCTTATAACAATCCGTTAGTTAAATTTTAGTAAAATTTTACCGATAGCCTTTACTGACGGTCGGACCACCGATTAAGCGTTCGTTAACGATAAGTTATGGAAGGATTGAGTTTTTTCACATTCGTTTTTTTATGTTCCGGTACATTTTTAATATTACGAATATTTTGAAAAATACTGTTTTATATTTTTTGGATTTTTATATTGAATTGCTTTTTTTTTCGATAAAAAATGTCGGCCGACAGTGATTTTGAATAACCAAAACGAATTTGATTGCAAGATTGTGTTTGACAAAATATTTTATTATTTCAACATGACATTGATGACACTGATTTTCGTTTTATTTTATTTTAATTATTTTTTTAAACTTCAACAAAAAAAACTAAAAAAAATAAAAAAAATTATAAAAAATGAATGAATAATTAATTGTAACTAGTACCTACATATGCATTAAGTTTTTTAAATTTCATTTTAATGCCATAAATTAGGCATAAATGCTTGTGATAAAAGTGAACAAAATCAGTTGAGGCGAGATTTGAACCCGCGAGCACTAAATTACTAATCCAGCGCGCTAGCTAAATAATAAAGGATTATCATCATTTTTGTAATTTTTGATATTGTTTGAAGTAAGCAAAAAAATTAAACACTCTGTTTATATATTGCATTGACAGCACCGCTTTATCCATTACAATCCATTATAGTCCAATACAAATCTATTGAAAATCCATTGTAGTCTAATTAGGCTGTAACTGTCAAATAAACGGACAGTTAAAATAGTTTTATAATACCGCCGATAGTAATATCTACTTAGGAACATCCATCCGTTAGTAAATCGTTAACATACTTACGAATATTTGGTCTTTCGTTTATAAGACCGGCCCTTAGTTGAGCTGATTAGTAACCAGATGGGTTACCAATCAAAAGTAGTTAGTAACCAGAGGGGTTACTAATAAATATATGTGGTAACCAGAGGGGTTACCAGTAAGGAGAGTTTACTATATCCCAAGTGGATATGATTTGAAATAATAATACAAGGACAGTGGTTGAGAGAGAAGAAGAAATAATGGTCAAAAGTTACAATGAGTATATTGATCACAATTAAAGTTTGCTTAAAGGTAAATTTACAATTGATGAAATAACTTACAAAGGAACTTTCTCACGATGAGTGTGTCGAAGTGTCCGATTATTCGTATGGTGAAGAACCGTCGTGCTCGCGAGGTCGAGAGATGAAGGGTCGGCGACACGGCGTGGTCGAGAAGCGACCAGTGGTCGCGTGGTCATAACGGCGGCGTGAAGTGACGGAAATACGGAAATGAAGTGACAACGTGTAGAGGTGTAGACTCCCTTAAATAGTGCTGCGCTGGGGGTAGCAAGTTCAATGTCCTCGAACTTTCTAGACTTATTTATTTGAAGTGTCATACCCAGTTGAGGAGTATTGTCACTTGTTTGACGTTGCGGGCGATGAACTCGGCCTAGCGATAAACAAATGTACTTGCCGTCGCTAGGCGCGCGCTCGAAAGAAATTTCGAGATGTGGTCTGCCACAATGTAAATATGAAGTCGATCGGACCTTTATTATGGGCTGCATTTTTTTAAATATGAAGTGTATGAGCATAGATGTCCGTGTACTCTAGTAATGAAGTCGTTTTGTAAAATCATTGTAGCAAATTTTGAACAATGACTAACATTATGCAAAGTAAAATTCAACGCATCCAAAATATTTTAGCGTGCCTTCGCTAATTATTAAGTTGATATGTCTAACAAAGTACTATAATTATGTTGAGATAAATTTAAAATTATAATACGTACGACAGTTCTGCGTGGGTAGAGTCTTCATGTTCGCTAATTTTCCGTGTTAAATCCACGCTTTTCCAAAATTGTACTCCCTTTATGGAACTCCTATTTCTCCCGGTGTTAATGAACCTCTTTGTCATGTGGTGAACCACATTGCATTGGTAAAAACGTTAACATTGTATTAGTTTCAACATTTCATATAGAACAAATGAATTTGATTAACACAAACGATATTTCGATGTTGTTTGCTGCACGTTGACTTGAAGAAAAGTTCGTAAAGACTACAGCAATCTTGTGAAGTATCAAAAAGCAGAAGGCATTGTAGAAGAAATTGGACAAAAACTACAAACTACTATTAATTACTACTTTTGATTATTATTTTTTACGGCAGTGGCCGATTTACTAATGATATTAATAACAATTACTTACTACAAAATAATAACACTCAAATATTCTCCTCAAAAGAATTATTAGCAGATCAATGCGTAAATTGTACATTATTTAATAGATCAAAATAAAATACAACAAACGCACTGATCAAGTTATCAATTGGGAATAGTTCACCCATCCAGATACTTAACATATCAAAAGATTAGGCTCTGAAGCGGTCTATACTACCTATCAACCCTAATGGTTCCCTATTATTAACGTTCAGAAAAACTTTGATTCTACATGTATTCATTATTACCTATTTTGGCATTTTTATTATTAATTTATTCGATGAATCTAAAATTTATAAATTACGGCTAAACGATTTTGGAATAATGCCAATGGCAGAAATAATGAACGGTAATTTAATTATTTTACGAGAATGCCATTCATAAACTCGTTACCTAAAGCGGTGTATTTTTTTTTTCATAAAATGATTTAATAATGTTACTAGAATTTGGAATAGGCACGTCGCAAATACACATTATTTTTTTTAATTTAATCATTTAGTATAATATTGGGTCTGTTATGTTGAATTGACCGGTTAGTTGATATTGTTTTATCGTAATAAATTAAAATATTATTATTTCCTTAAAATGAAATTATTATGTTTCTAGACTCTAGATATAATGTGTTTCAGGTATCTGACATTTATTTATTTATTTACTGATCCACAGCACGGATTACCTTTTACACAGGTAGGTACCTACGTGCAAACTAAAAAAAACACATATTGAAATAACATCGTAGATTATAGAAATAAAATAATTAAACACTATTTATTTTTAAATGAATATGTCCTTGTTACATGTACATATGCATTCTCCTACATTACCTTAACTAATCAGTAATGCTTGTGCTATAGGTGAACAAAATCGGTCATGTCAGGATTCGAAATCGCGACCGCTAGATAACTAACCCACTACGCCAACCGTTCTGCCAACACCCATCTAACTTGGTTAAAATTAAAAAATTATAACAAAAAATAACTATCTGTAGTTAAAAGATAAAAAAAATTAAATGAAAGTATGCGTATGAACTCAAATAAACCAGGAAATTAAATAAAAATGATACTTACCTACTTACTACATTCAATAAAATTAATATTCATTCATTCATTCATTCAATACTACTTCTCGGGCAACTAACAGGTACTTTCAAATATTAATTTAACACGCACCCAATAACAAGTTGCCATATTCTGGAGACTTACGATATTAATCATCTCACAGATCCAGACTGAAAACACAATTATAAACTGTGTCTCCACCGGGAATCGAACCCGGGACCTTTGGATCAGCAGTCAGATACCTAACTAACTGAGCCATGAAGGCCGACAATATAATATACTTAACATTAAATAAATATAAGATTTATGAGTATTTGGTGTGAATTTCATTATTAATACAAGTATTTTCAATCATTTTACTATACAAATACCTAGAAATTTATTAAAACACTTTCAATATTATACTCGCACTTCAAAATCCAATGTTTATTTAAGCACCTTTTGTATGTTTTATTCATTTTATTCAATAAATTAATATATATTTTACTTAGTCGCCCTTCGTGGTTCAGTTGGTTAGTTATCTGACTGCTGATCCAAAGGTCCCGGGTTCGATTCTCAGTAAAGACAAAGTTTTTAATATTTCTCTCAGTCTTGATCTGTGAGACGATTAATAGGTATCTTCATTTTCCAAAATGTGGAAACATGTTTTTGCGTGCGTGTTATATATGACATAGATTATGTTAGTCTAATTATTAATTCAATAGAAAACCATTTTTTTTTTAATTTTACATAAAATAAATATAAATAAAAGATAATAATAAACAAGGAAACAAATAACAGGTTTTCAATAAAAGTAATACATTAAAAATATATATCAGCATATAAACATAGTGACTAAACAGAAAAAAAAGGTGGATGGGAGATGGACTAGGGGTTTGAGGAAAGGATGAAGTGGGGAGAAGTTCTATAAAATAAAAATAAATAAATACAAATTTAATGGGCGACACATATAACTTTTCAGTCGTTCATACAGCTTAGAACTTCACGGTGAATCCACCATAAATTTTTGTAACACTATAAATTGTTCTAGTAATACAGCTTCTGTTGAGTTTCATGATTGCACAATGGATGTTCCCGTGTTAAACGAAATAGCATTTGTCTTTTCGGCATACGAAAAAAAACAACGAATCTCCGGGCACTTTTTTACGTTTCTAACATTGTGTATGTATTAAGGGGGCATATAAACCCAAATACCTCAATTTTAAATCAAATTCCTCAAATATGTTAAATAGTGTGTTTCTAGAAAAAAAATGTTTTCAGCATTTCTCTAGTGAATGTTTGCCACACAATTTTTTAAATTCAGTCTAAATTCCCCTAAAAGAAATATTAAAAATATCCTTTATTACAGCATTTTTTTTTAATTACTCCATAACTATGTGTCGTAGAGAAATAAATCTTTAATGTGCTTAAAGAGTGCATAAAATCAAAGTGAATGACCGATATTTTTTTACATTTTTACTAAGATTTGTTCTTATAATGCTAAAAAATCAACCAATTTTGAGTTTCAGAAAATTTCAATCACGTATAAACCTTTAACGCACGCGATAGTTACCATTACTTACGCGTAAATTCATAGAGCATTTGGCGGTTTTAGTATATCATGTTTTCAGTCACTAGATTTAGCGTTATATGTCCTCTTAAGCGCTATTTTTGTAAAAAAACTAAAATGGTCTTGAAATAAATCATCGTTGTAATAAAAGCTCCATTTTGTATACATGCAAATAAATATATGTATTGTCGTACGAAAGGTAATAACAATAATCGTAAATAATACGACAATAGAGAAAATCCGTATCGCCTGGCCTTTGTATACGACTCTCAAATGCAGCCCTTAACTTCGCCTCTATTTATCCGCTAATACAATATACATAGTTATTTTGGTTGTTGGGATATTTCAACGATTCTGAATCAAATGGGGGAGTATAATTGTCTTGTTAATGAAGATACTTTTTAACATGCATTTTTACTCCTCACTAACACAAGGTGATATAGTGGGGAGTTATGATTTCGCAATTTTTAAGGGTATTTTTTTTTTTGCAGATTATCAACTAGTATCATGCTGAGATTGTATTCTGAAAGTTTCATCACAATGTATCTGTGTGTGTGTGCTATGTGCTATGTACGGCGTGTTCATTTTACTTTATCGATTATAGACTAAAGTACTCATTCGATTCTATTCAAATTTTGCAAATTTGTATATCTAATGCTCACTTAGATCCCATTAGATTTTGAACGATATATGAATAGTGCTTCTCAATTTTTTTAACTGTCAAATATTTCAAAGTGACCCCAAGCTCAGGAAACTTAAAATTTGAAATTTTTATTTTCAAATAGGTAAAAAGGCTCATCACTTTCATAAAATGGCATTCAAGAAATATCAACTTTTCATAATAAAATAAAAAAATAATTAAACAAAGTCATTTCATAAAATCGCTGAAAATTTTCCATACAAAATTTGAGTACGGAACATCTTTGACTAGGTATATACCAAAGACCTTATAATAATATATACTGACTAAAGGTAATATATTAACATTATTATTGTGAAATTTGCTCTGTTTATGTTAAATTATTATTTAATTTTACTCTTTTACATCATTTTTCATAATATCTTATATGAATATTAGGAAAATGTTTATTTTATCAGTTTTTTTTAGAAACCGAACGTCATGATAGTTTATTTTCTAGGAATATACTAGTTACAAATAAATATTTTGTGTTTTTTTACATACATACTATCATGCCTTGTTCATATTGAGGTAGGCAGAGAGAACTGAGCGCCATACTTTCCTTTCCTGATATACTTTTCTCGCTTCACTTAATCCAAACATTGCCTCATGCACACTCTCCTACTATCTACACATCAGATTCCATTCATGTGATTTAAATGAGTCTTTCTCGACCGACCTCTATCTCTTATTCCGCATCTTTTAGCCATGTATAATTTTTTTGTCAACTGTTCTTCATCTGTTCTTTCTATGTGGCCGAACCACTTAAGGACATATATTATATTTTTATTTTGCATGTGGTGTCCTTTTCCAACATACATTCTGTTCTTGTGCTTACTTTTTTTATTCAATCACACATCGTCTTATTACACATTTGTCTGAGAGACCTCATTTCAACGGCAGTTATTCTACTTGGGAAACTTGATGTTTTACTATGTTGTTTTGAAAAATATATAAAAAGAACATTATTTACATTGAATTACATTCATGTATTCTCAATGTAACATAAAGAAATTAAGTTTATAAAAAATAACAAAACAAATAATATTCATCAACTACTAATTTCCCATGTAAAGTTTGAATTTAGAACAACTTGTATAGACTTAATATTGATTTTTGAAATCATAATATTGTGTATGTTCATCATGAGTAACAAACAACTATATTTTTCCAGACCAGCCATAACATGTCATGCATAGAAAGCTTTCATATTACTATATATAATTTATATTTCACAAAGTATGCTTTTGAAAAATTTCTTTTAGAATTTTTGGTTTATTGTCTTAAAATTATGCACAAAAGCTAAATAAATATTTCATGGTATTAGTTAAAGCAGCACTTCAGAGATCAAGTGAATTTTTTTTCCTATATTATGTTTAGTATTATATATTAAAAGTGTTCTTTGATTGACCAGACTCTATTGAGCAGTCTCTCTCGCACCCACACATTTACAGATCTATGTCACTGTGCACTACGAGCTCAGGAGATTAGTCTGTGTATAATAAATCGTTAAATTTTAGTGACTTTATATATATAATATGATGGTGTTCCGGACACGGAAAGTAGAAGTAGTATATATATATATATATATATATATATATATATATATATATATATATATATATATATATATATATATATATATATATATATATATATATATATATATATATATATATATATATATATATATATATATATATATATATATATATATATATATATATATATATATATATATATATATATATATATATATATATATATATATATATATATATATATATATATATATATATATATTTGTAAAATAGAAATAGAATAATGTTTATAAAGAAATGCTTTTACTCATAAGCAAAATTTGAATGAAAAACAGCTTTTGTTATACTGAATGAGGGCAATATAGAAATATTATTTTCAATATTTGTCTTGTTTGTAGTAAATCATTTGTCTAATTTAATTATTATATTTATAAAATTTCTCATACCTAATGTATGTGATTCTTATACATACCATAATGCCATGATCCTCACATGGTAGACAGAGAAAACTGAATGCCATATATCTTGACACACAATCATCGCCTCGTCAACATTCATACACCTTCTTATACATGTTTATCTGTTCTTCACGCTTCTAACCTTTTCGTCTTTCAAAATACCATTCACATGGTCATGCCATCCCTTTCTTGGGCGGCATTGATTTCTCATTTCATTCCTATGCGCATTGTATATTTTCTTCGTCAGGCATTCCTCATTCATTCTCCCCATGTGGCCAATTAATGAATGAAATGAATTCATCATTTTCATTCTATTAATGACATCTATCTTCATCTTAAATTCTATTACAGATTCATCTTAGTGATCTCATTTAAACTGCATTTATTCTGCTTTCATGTGACTTCTGCCATTTCCAGGTTTCACTTGCATACATCAAGGTTGGCACTTTTAAGATAGCGTTATCAATGGCATCTTTAGCATCCTTTTATATGTTGCGGTCATTCATAACTGGTCTAAGTGCTCCATTCTCTCTGTTTCTTGCCATAACTCTTCTTTCGATCTCTTTATCAATCCGTCCATTCCGGTGTTCCGTTGCTTCCCAAATAGACATATTCGTCTACTTGCTTGAGCCATTTGTTCTCTAATTTTATTTGGTACGCTGTTCTGCTATCACTCTTTTGAAACACCATTTGAACTTCGATTTGCTGGCATCCATTCTCAGTACGTTCTCTTTACATCCTTCATATACTATACTTACTGAATTGTCAACGTTTTGACATTTCTCATATACCTACTAAAATTCAGACAGATAAATTTAGACGAATCGGAATGGGACATATTATGAATATTTCGATTTGTGTGATAGATTTTGTATTTTAATGAATTATTGTGTTGTTTTTCTTTTTAATTGTTGTTTTGTTTAATACGAGTTTTATGTTTTATTTTTACCATATTTTTATAATGGCTAAGAGGCCGTGTATGTGAATATAAATAAATAAATTTCAGACCCTTGCTATCCTCCATAAAAGTTCTGATGCAACATTCAACGTATAGATTGAAGAGCCATGGAGATAGCATGCACCCCATTATTTATAGAGAACTATGTTGTTACTGTGTCGGTGACACAAACACGTGATATTCAGTAGTGGCCAAAAGAATGGAAACTTTTTATTTTGACTACATTTTTCAACTTACTAGGTGATTCATTTTACTTTTTCATTGAAATTTTATTGCAATCTTATTGTTTTTAATGACAAATATTTTCTTTTGTTTATTTCGCAAGAAACAATAAATATTTTCTTAATTATTTCAACTTTTTTTTACAAAATTAGTTAATCCTTTCTAATTTGTCTCATAATGAGTTGTAAGGAACATATACCTTACTATTTGATGATATGAATCATCATTATTACTCACATTTTTTTCTGGAAATTTGTTTTTTTGATGTCTGTGATCATTAGAAAGTAATTATTGAGGATATTTGAAATCCTATCTAAGCAAGAGCTATTAGTCTGTCGTTCGTCCTGTACTGTGTCATTTGTAAGTGGTTGGAGTGTTTTTTCAAGTTCTGAGATTATTTTATTCTGAAACTTCTTCTGAAACATGCTTGGAGGCTACTGGTCACCTACAAAATGTAGTAGAGCAGTTACCCTGCGAGAAGAGGGATATACATATAAACAAATTGCTGAAAAGTTGGGACACAGAGCGTCCAAGTCTGGAGTTCAAAGGTCTGCGAGAGGTTCAAAGTCTCCAAAAGTTTACACAATGCTGTAAAATCTGGCAGAAACCAGAAGACGTTATTGATAGACGACAGAAGGATAACGAAATTAGCTCTTCAAGACCGTAGATCCACTTCGAGTGATATCCAACACATCCTTGCTGAGAGTGGTATAATTGTAAGCGATAGGACGATTCGACGACGCCTAGTCAACAATGGATTAAGGGCCAGAAGGCCAAGAAAAAAGCTTACTTGAATAGTAAACAAAGGGAAAAAAGACTCATAGTTTTTTCAAGTCAAGTTTGTTCAAAATGCAGAAAAATATCAATAAACATTAGGTTTCCGTTGATTTAATTCACGTATAAAACTTTTTTAACGCACGTGATATTTATCTTAACTAACATGTAACTTCATCATGTATTAGGATGTTTTAATAAATCATATTATATTCAATTACTAGATTCAGCGTTTTATGTTCTCTTAATTTCTCCCAAATGTAAAACAAAATGTTTAATTTTGTTTTATAAAAGTCTGTACTTAACATCTATAAAACATATTGTCATATAAAAGGAATATAACAGGTTCATCGACAACTACATATTATGTTTTATAAAAGTTTTTGTTTTTCATTTATAAAACCAACTGTTGAATAATAGGTATATAAACGTCACACTAATAATTTTATGTCCTATTGAAGTCATCCATAATACCACTATACAATCGTCTATTAAAGTTTTTTCTAAAACGTTTATAGGCCAATAAGTTGTTTAGATGTTATAATAATACCCTTTTTATGACGATATTGTCTTTTTAAAAATCTTTATACAAATGAAATCTTTTTATGACATACAGCTTTGTTAAGTTAACATTTCGATTAAGACCATTATGTGATCCTTGTATAATTACGTTGCAAAAACGTTTATGGGACGTTGCAATTAGACTATTTAGTTAGACGACTTAACCGTCAGATGTACAACGTCTATACGACTAACAGAGTTAGTTAATAACCACTATAAAACTCCTATACGACTAAAAGTCATAGGTATAACTCTTATTTATACGACTTGTTTGCTAGTTGGATTGTCTCTGGGGGAAACATAAAATTAAAATAGTCGCATCATTTCTATCTTCGGCCTTCGTGGCTCAGTTGGTTAGGTATCTGACTACTGATCCAAGGGTCCCAGATTCGATTCCCGGTGGAGACACAGTTTTTAATTGTGTTTTAAGTCTGGCTCTGTGAGACGATTAATACCATAAGCAGATCGTAAGTCTCCAGAATGTGGCAGCTTGTTATTGGTGCATGTTAAATAATTATTTGACATTGTACCTGTTAGTTGCCCGTGAAGCTACATAAAACAAAAAGTTATAATATAATATTATGCTGATTAATTATTTAAATGTTTTATCAAATGACAGAACGAACGCGTATAATATCTGTCAAATGACAAATGTCAACCACGGTGGACGGTGCTGCCAGGACTTAAATTTTTAGATATTATTGGAGAGTTGCACGAAAAAAATATGAATCCTTATGAAGAAGGGGTTGAACTTAACATTGTTTTTACTCCTCACTACCCCAAGGGGATTTATGAATTCGTAATTTTTAAGGTAATTTTTTATTGCAGATTATCAACTAGTATCATGCTGGGATTGCATTCTGAAAGTTTTATCACAATGTATCTGTGTGTGTGTGTGTGCTGTGTACTATAATATGCTACGTACGGCGTGTTTATTCTAGATTATCGATTATAGACTAAAGTGCTCATTCGATTATTTTCAAATTTTGCAAATTTGTATATCAAAAACTCGCATAGACCTCATTAGATTTTGAAGGATATCTGAATAGTGCTTCTCATTTTTTTTAACTGTCAAATATTTCAAAGTGACTCCCATGCTCAGGAAACTCGAAATTTGTTATTTTTATTTTCAAATTGCTAAAAGGGCACATCACTTACATAAAATGTCATTAATAAATATCAATTTTTCATAATAATATATTTAAATAATAAAAGAATTAAACTCACTCATTTCATAAAATTGCCGAAAACTTTCTATAGAAACTTTGAATACTCTATAGTGACTTGTTAGTGAGGAGTTTAGCGTTGGCCACAACCCACTCGTTTTATAGATTATCTCGTATTTTATACCTACACCATTTTAGTTATAAAATTTATCAAATCCACTAAGGTTTATTTTTACTCCTCACTTACCCAAGGGAATATAGTGGTGAGTAATGATTTCGCAATTTTTAATGTCTTTTTCTATTGCAGATTATCAACTAGTATCATGCTGAGATTGTATTCTGAAAGTTTCATCACGATTACTCTGTGTGTGTGTGTGTGTGCTATGTGCTGTGATCGACGTGTTTTATTTTATTTTATTTTATTTAAAGTACACAAACAATGACTGGACAAGTAAACTGGTGAAATACTATATAAAACGAGTGGGTTGTGGCCAACGCTAAACTCCTCACTAATAATTCATTCTATAAAGTATTTAAATTTTGTATGGAAAATTATCAGCATTTTCATGAAATGAGTTTGTTAAATTATTTTTTATTTAAATATTTTATTACCGAAACTTGATAAATCTTCAATGCCATTTTATGAAAGTGATGTGCTCTTTTACCAATTTTAAAATAAAAATTTCATATTTTAAGTTACCTGAGCTTGGGGTCACTTTGAAATATTTGACAGTTAAAAAAATTGAGAAGCACTATTCATATACCGTTCAAAATCTAATGGGGTCTAAGCGAGTATTAGATAGGTATGCATATCTAATACTCACTTAGATCCCATTAGATTTTGAAGGATATCTGAATAGAGCTTCTCATTTTTTTATACGTCAAATATTTCAATGTGACCCCAAGCTCAGGAAATATAAAATTTGAAATTTTTATTTTCAAATTGGTAAAAAGACACATTACTTTCATAAAATGGCATGGAAGAATTATCAAGTTTTCATAATGAAATATTTAAATAAAAAAAAAATTAACAAACTCATTTCAGGAAAATGCTGTAAATTTTCCATACAAATTTTGAATACTTTAGGGAGTGACTTGTTAGTGAGGAGTTTAACGTTGGCCCAAACCAATTCGTTTATACATGTAATTGGTTTATTTTATGACTTGTTCAATTTCCTCTGAAGATGATTGAAAAATTAACGAGAGTGCTCGAATTTATTAAAAAATGAACAACATACAAAAATAAAAATTTAACGATAAATGAAATAAGAATAACACAAGTAATTGTAACTTAATCAGCCCACCTTTGATTTCATGTTACATGTACTCACTGCTGGTAACAAAACAATTAATTATTCCTGTCTAATCTAGCTCCAGAATCTAATCCTTTCCAAATAATAATTTGTGGTAACGCCGAATAGCGTCTGGCTCTATAAAAAATTAGGGACGGAAATACGCATGCGCACAAAAATGACCGATAGTTTGATCGGTTGAAACCAAAGACCTTATAATAATGTATAGTATATCTCTCTGCCTACCCCAAATAGGGAAACGGCGTGATGGTATGTATGTATGTATGTATATATATCCCATTCCCCTCAATTTTTTGTTAGGTTCATCATCATCATCATCGGCGCTACAGCCCTGTGTGGGCCCTGGCCTCCTCCAGAATCCTTCTCCAGCCGTCCCTGTCCTCCACCGCTCTCCTCCAGTTTGCTATTCCGATCGCTCTTATGTCGTCTTCTTTATCGTCCATCATCATCATTCATCCGGCTGACATGTCCCAACCACTGCAGTTTACCTACTTTTATGACTTGTAGGTACAATGTTGGGTTCGTCATATAATGCCTGTAGTTCGTGATTATATCGCATCCTCCAAAGTCCATTATCATTTACTGGGCCAAAAAAAAAGTTTTTGTTAGGTTCCGTTAGTCTTTAACAATTATAGCGACTCGCGTGAGCGAGTTGCTTTATAAATTAAATGGATATTGGTCGCAGAAAAAATGCTATCAACATCTTTGCCATTTGAGGTTAGGGTTTTTTTATTTATTCATATTTGTGCGCACGCGTATTTCTGAGATCCGTTCCTTGGCCTGTCTGACGGCAGACGCTTGTGGCTCTCTACAATGAGTGGATTTTTGTGTTATTTTTTTTCAAAAAAGAATTGAGGTGTGCCTTGTTCGTCTGTTTGGTATGTTGAAGTATTTGTTTCGTAGTTAACGCATAACGTGGGTCATATATTGTTTTAAAATAGTAACTTTAATTTTATAATGTGTAATAAATGTAATCCTACTTATTTCACGCCGCGCCGCCACCTTCGGTTTCAAAAAAATAAATAAAAAAACATTCTGTCATATTCTAAGAATAAATTATTAAAAAAAAAAATTAAAAAAAAAATTCTTCTTATTTGTTTCGAGTCAAACAACATGATATATATCTGAGAACCATTGTACGTTATTTCGTTTTTTTTTTACCCGTCATTTTCACAAATATTTTACACATTCACATTTGCTTATGTTTCTTGATGGTCGTTTTTGAAACAAGAAGATTTGTTTGTGCCATCTCTTCACTCGTAAAATGGCAAAATTTTGCGAATATCCTCTTAGCCTAAAAATTACTTTTACAACGCCTTTTTTTCTTTACGCGTGTGTGGCTTTAAATTTACCAGAACAAAGAAAGCTCCCACTTACTATAATCAGTTCCCTTTGTGTGGATAATCATATCTCTAGTATACGAGATGTCAGAAGGAAACTCGAATTTAACCTTTTCATTGCTGGAAATACTATTTCGAAAATAAAAAAGTTTTTTTTTATTTCGATATTTAAATTATGGCATATTTGTATTTTACTATCATATTGATTGAAATAGACCAAGAGCAAGTGACAATCAGACAAACTTCGTATTATAAAGACTGTTTTTACTCTCCACACTATGGAATAGGGGAGAGTCATGATTTCGCAAAATTTAAGCGTATTTTTTTACATCAATTTCTCAATGGGTATCATGTAGAGAATGCACACTATGAGTTTCGTCGTGATGTGTTTGTGTGTAAGGCGTATACGCCGTACGCCGTAGCATTTATCTTTTTTGTGTCCTCTCTACAGCCCAAACTATAAGTCCGATCGACTTCATATTAACATCATATGTGTAAAGTGCAAAGACCTAGAGCTGATTAGTTTTCCATAGACAACGGTTCATTTTTTCTCAATGTTTCTTTATAATTTCATCTATTAAAACTGAAAAAATGCTCTCACGATCTGGAAATTAGAGATATTTTAATTTGGTTTCAACTATTTATACAACACCAAGAATCTTCATAAAATTGTATTCAAAGTTGGTCAATGTCAAAAGAAAAATATTCAACGGTTTCAAAAATTATATTTTATTTAATGGATTTTTGTATAAAACTTATATGTAACAAGAGAATTTTTTTATATTTGGCAATGTTCAGTTCATTGATTTCGTATTGATATAAGAATATTAATAGCTTGAACTTAGAACTGATTAGCTTTTCATAGATATCATAAAATTTCTTCATATGATATCACGTGTCGAAATTGTCAAAATGCTCTAACGCTCTTTGAAACAAAATTTATCTGCTTTTATTAAAATATTTCATACAACATAAGCATTCTTCACCATACTGCATTAATAGTTTGTTAATTTTAACATAAAAATATACTATCCCAAGAAAATTTATATTCCTGGTAGCAAAATTTAGTATGAATAAAAATGTAATTATATAAATTTCTATGTATGGAAAAGTTCAGTAATTTGATTTCATGTTATAATGTAATGAGCTTGAACATAGAACTGATTAGCTTTCCATAAATAACAAAAAATTTCTTCATATGACATCACGTGTCAAAATTTTCAAAATGCTCTCGCGTTCTTTAAAACAAAATTTATCTGCTTTTATCAAAATATTTTATACAACATAAGCATTCTACACCATACTGCATTAATAGTTTGTCTATCTTAACATGAAAATATACGATCGTTAGAAAATTTATATTCCTGGTAGTAAAATTTAGAATGAATAAAATATTTCATATAACATAAGCATATTTTACCATATTGAGATTGTCAATATTTGTGGTGTGGAGAGTTTAGTGTTGGCCACAACCCACTCGTTTTTCAACGTTAAGGATATCACAGCAGATAGCAATGATTGGCTTATATGAAACGTGAGTAGTGGTGGATATCGACAGAAGAAGCAGATTTGGAAAGATGGAAAAGTTTGAAGAGAGTGGACTTACTGTGCCAGCCGTCTTTTCCTTCTCTCTTTTGCATAAAGTTTTTCTTTTCTTGACGTCCCTGGGGGCCTAGACAACGTGTCATTTAAGCTAAGCGTTATATCGCTAAGCGATCGTAAATGTATGAAATTGGTCGCTATGACAACACGTGACAGCAACAAATTTCATACATTTCTATCGCTTAGCGATATAACGCTTAGCTTTAATGGCATGTTGTCTAGGGGGGCTGGTTCAACAATAGTTCTTGTTTATAATATGTATGTGCGACCTCCGCGAACGTGTATATATATATATTTTTTTATTTTTATTTATTTATTTGTCACACCATTTAAATAATCTTCATTAAAAATAGATAACTGCTGCCCAACTAGGTATACCTGTTCTAGGGCTAGCAGTGTACATATTATTATATTTCGCAGGAGTAACTATTTGCATTTTTTAAAAAAGAATCTAAACAATATAAACTTAACTATTTAAAAAGAATCTATACAATATAAACTTAACTATAACACATATTAAAAAATATGGAATTTGAGTTATCATGATATGCATATACATAATATTGTAAATGTAGGTATCTTGTAATTTTTATTTATAAAGATATATGCGCACGGCGCGGGCGCCGAAAGTGTATGCAGAGTAATATACATAGAAGCACATGGTGCTAAATTGAATATTGTGACTGAAAAAGGTTATTTATATATTTATTTATTTATTTAACTTTTTGTACATAATATAAACAAATATAATGAACACTGGTGGGCTGATTGCCATTAGGCAATTTCTTCCAACCAACCAGATTACAGAGTGACATAATTATATAAGTACATCAACAAAAAATGAAACCGTCATAAGAACAACACCAAGGAAAATATACATAACACCAAGATTAATTAAAAAAAAATCATAGCAAAAAAAAGGATTGGGAAGGAACAAAAAGAGGAAATCGAGATCAGGTGTTTAGGGATTACTATTACGTAGCGAAGGGAAGGAAGGTTAAGGAGAGGGATCAGGTATTTTCGGAGAGATACCCCTGCTTTAGTCTTTTCTTGAAAATGGAAAGCGAGTTTGACGAAGTTATATCAGGACTCAAATTATTCCAGAGTCTTGCTGAACGTACTTCATAGGAAGAACTGAAAAATTCAGTGTTGTGAATTGGGATAGTTAATGTAATACGTTCAGCAGATCAAAGCGATAGTCCATTATTAGATAAATAGGTTACCTATTCGCCGGCGGACAAGGGCGAGATTATAGTTGCCACGTTCAAGGTATGGATGTAGGTATATGATAAGGGTTTTGGTATGTCAGAAAGATGAAGATGGGTAATACAAATGGGAAGTATATGTCATGTGCGCCAGCAGAAGCTAAGGTACAGACACTTTGATTGGTGAGGTTTTCACCAACCCATGTGTCTGTCAATGGATGGCGTGATTTCTAATAAAAAAATCAACCTTCATACCATTAGGTACGTAACTGAACAACAACTTTCTACACCTATCTTATATACCTTACATATCTTATACCTACCAAGACCACGACTCCTCTGGTTTCATATTACCCAATCATAACTACCTGCTATGGTATCCTTGCGTAGAAAAAACATTAGACTTAAACTATTACGTATGTATGACAGTCACTGACTCGTACTCTAAAACATATAAGGTGACTCTCATACATTTCAAATAACGCATATATTATTCTCTATAACGAATTAATATTTCAAATTCCTATTTTTAACACTTAAGCAATACTCCTTATAACAGACCTTCATATTGGTATATAAATATGTAATCATTTAAATGACACGGTACTACACTCTCTGTGTGTATTCGTTTCTAGTTCATATAGCACTTCAATTCTTTTCCGGCTCTGTTGGAAATGCAAATCCTAGACTGTTTGTCACACACAAAACAATTCCCGTAAATGGACATCTCAATCATACGGTGCGGATTCTCAAAATATGTTTAATAATAGTAATAATAAACACTTCCAGACACTGGCGAGTTTATTTCCACATGGCAATTTCTTCCGACTAGCAGAGATATTCCCACATGTCTGAAAAGAAAAGTGTTTGAAACGTGAATCCTGCCTGTGCTTACGTATGGTCTGGAAACTATCACGCTAACTGCGAGTACCATACATAAGCTAAAATTCACTCAGAGATCCATGTAAAGACAAATGATAGGCGTAAGTCTAAGAGACAAAATTAGAAATGAAGAAATCAGACGCTAGACAAAAGTTGTTGATGTCATGGATCGAGTTGCAAAACTTAAATGGCAATGTGCAGGTCATGTTGCCAGACAGGGTACGGACAGATGGGCACCCAGAATTCTAAATTAGAGACAATGGGATATATAAAGGGGAATGGGCCGGCTCCAGAAAAAGTGGGCCGATGATATTGTCCCTGTCGCTGGAAGCAGATGGGTTCCAAAAACCCAAAAAAAAGACGAGTGGAAGCTTTCAGAAGAGGCCTACATCCAGCAGTGGAGAGATGCTTGAGAAAGAAGACGAAGAAAAACCGGTGTTTCCAGTCCAGAGAAGCAATATTTGCAAGAGTTTGTTTTCTCCTCTGCTGGGGATCGAACCCAGGACGCCTGCACAGAAGCCAAAAGAGCCTACCACCTGTGCCACGGCAGTCAGCTGTGTCGGATGTTTCATATTTTAATTATCTTAAGTATTGTTTAAACGTCCGTTGGGTGATTTAAGAACATTGTTTTGATAAAGTTAAATATTGTTTATGCGTCGTAGAATGATTAAATTCCAAAGACGCTGATTTATCATTTTTGCGTTGTTCTACGAAATAAAGGTTTATTCTGTTTGTTTGTTGGGTACATAAGGTAATCATTTGAAATGAGCAAAACAATTTGAAATTATTTTCTTTTGAACTAGTGCTGATCATCGCAAGCCGATTTATTGACTCTCTCTTACTCCTTTGAAATGAATTGTTGATAATTATTGTTGTCTCTGATATAGATATTTAATATACAGCGTTGCCGGTTTTCTTAAACAAGCCATCAAACAAATCTTGTATTTTATTTGTTTTGAACATAATATTAACATCATTTAATGATTCGGCGGATATTTTGTGGTAGTTAATATAAACCATTTTTGAATTATTAATTAGCTATAAACCACTTGTTTTTTTAGTCACTTCGCGACATGTTTTTCGCGACACATTAGCTATAAACCACTTGTTTTTTGAGTCGCGAAGTGACTCAAAAAACAAGTGGTTTATAGCTAATTAATAATTCAAAAATGATAATATTAACAGTTTATGGCCTGATAATGTCATTGATTACGCCAGTGTACAATACACATCTTTTTCTTCCGATGGCTAGGTGATTTTTGTTTTTCTGGGGACACTTTTTGATTTCAGCACCGGGAGCAGAAAGAAGAATGTTTTGTTACCAGTTGTGATCCTTCTTATTATTCCTATGTGGTCTTCATTTTCCTTGGTTATGGTGGACCCCAGGTAAGAAAATTCATCAACAACCTCGAAGTTTCGATCCCCAAACTGAATGCTGCACAATACATATATTAGGTACAAAAAATAAATTAACACTTTCATATTAATGAATGAACGAACGAATGAACAAATAAATGAATGAATGAAAGACCCTTCAACAAATACCATCATGCTAGGTGGAAGAATGAACTATTGATTCACAAAGTGTTTTTTCATATATTTTCAACGTTTAACCGACTTCCAATAACGGAGTTAGGTTTTGTGTGAAAGTGTTTTTTTATGTATGTTCAGCGATAAACTTTTCACTGCGTTGTCCGATTTCAATGATTCGTTTTTCATCAGAAAGAGAGTGTCTTTTGAATGGTATCATTTCAATTATGTCAATATATAATCATAAAATCTGCGATAAAATGATCAAACTCTTCAATTTTCACTTCAGCGATAGTTATTCTTTACCATATTATCCGTCTTAAATGTTTCCTATTTTAATAGGAAGGGAGTTCTCCAGAGGTGATCACACACACACACACATAAGTTTCATCGAGTTCTGATGATAGAACTCATGAGAAAAAACAATCACACTCTTAATTTGCAAAGGCGTCTGAAATCTAAATAAAACGTATTATTGTATAAGCGAATTGTATGAAAGATATTATTTCTACATATATGCAAACCATCACTACATGTCCTTCATGGGGTAGGCTGAGAGAACGAAACCACACGGTTTTTTTCTATCTTGACACACATTAATTTTAAAGTCATTTTTTTATACTGATTATAATATATTGAAATGACCTTTACTAAACGATTGTCATATTATTAGGAATGAATAACCGTAGAATTATTAATTAAATATTTGTATTATAATATAATGTATTTTATTAAGTATAAATTGTTGTTAATATTACTTATTACTCTGTATTAGAAACATAATGTAAGTATATAAAGGGGATACATATTATTTGAACTTTGTGAATTTCGGTTATACCAAGCCTTCACCGCACAGACTTGTATAAATTTATAAGTTATACAAACTTTATAACTACATATTGATCGATACTTAGAGACACTCGTACATAAACAATATATTAATTCAATGTTATTCTCTCTCGTTTACATGGCTAAATAATCAGATAAGATCATTAAAATATACCTACCAAAACATTTAGTAATTTGTTTGTTTTTCATACACATCAACTTATTTATTTTTGGTTGTTTCTCTTCAAGAAGTTTAGGAAGTTGCCTATCGACTCTTTACTTGTATTATAATATGTATATTTAATTATATACATGAAGTTAAAAATCAGCAATCAAACATATTAATCATGAGTATTTTATTTATTTTGGAGTTTACCTAACCTTACCTAACCTATCCCTTAACCAAACCTAACCTAACCTTACCTTACGAGTACCTAACTTAACACATATAGGAATATAATAACAAAGTATGTTTATATTCCTATCTTTTTGATTATAAAATACACTAGTATTTTAAATACCGCTGTCGGTCTATCAAAGAACCCATTATAATAGATCATATAGGGAGAACGGTTAGCGCACTGGGTTAGTAATCCAGTGGTCGCAAGTTCGACTCCTGCCACGATCGATTTCGTTCACATAGCACAATCATTAATGAATTCATAAATTCATTCTTTTAATCATTAAAAATCCCTTAATGTTCAATTTCCATAATGGTATTGTTAGGTTGTTCCATGTTTGTGTTTTTCTTCTTCTTCGTCGTCGCGCTTTTGGTCATTTGATTGTTTGTGAAGGTTGACTATCTTGGGTGGAGGAAGTCCAACTATTCTTTCATCTCTTCACAGGTCTCCCGAGCAGTCTTATGTTGTTGTATACTTCCGTCTTTTCAATCTTGACAATTCTTTTGTTGTCCATGCGTTCGACGTGGTCTCTCCAGAAGCATCTTCCGCTACGTACCGATCTTGTTATGTCCTCGACACCACATATACTTAGACCCGATCTTCACATCTCTGATGCGGTCCTAGAGGGTTCTTCTTACGATGTAGCTCAGGGTCTTCATTTCAGCCGTTCTAAGACAGCTAATAGTTTTGATGGAATCGGCTCATATTTCTATCCCATATTTCATGATGGGGCATTGTAGATTCTAACTTGTAAATTCTTGTGTTTTTTGATAATGTTCCCAAATAAAAATAAAATCAGTTACATGTTCAATTATAGATTTGCATTTTGAAATTATTATCACAATGTGATTTGACTCCAAGATAAATAAGAAATTGATTATAGAATTGATACAATGAAAAAGTAGGACTTACAGTCTCCTTCTTCTTTTTAGCCCCTTTCGCTCCACTGCTGGATATAGGCCTCTTCCTGGGTTTTCCATTTCTCTCTATCCTGAGCATGTCCCACTAGTTTAACAATATCGTCATTCCATCTCCACTGTGGCTAAAGAAAACTAGACCGCCGCGCGCCGAACTGCCAAGACGTATTGGGCTGAGTTGGGCTGCTTTTGGAAAGTTGAGACACATATTCGGTAACAGGGAAATACCGAATAACCTAAAAGCCAAAGTGTACAATTCTTGTGTTTTGCCAGTGACAACATACGATCTTGAAAACATGTCACTTACTGCCAAAAGTCTCCATAACCTTAAATGTACTCAACGAGCAATGGAAAGACAAATGTTGAGCGTATCCTTGAGAGACCGAATAAGAAACGAGGAAATAAGACGCCGTTCAAAGGTCACAGACATTTCTGAAAGAGTACGAAGGCTAAAATGGCAATAGGCAGGTCATGTGGCAAGACAGAGGGATAATAGATCGACCCCCATAATTTTGAACTGGAGACCCTATCATAAAAGAAGAAGTGTAAGGAATTACAGTATTGACGGTTAATTCGATTTTAAAAATTTTAAAATACATATAAAAATTATAACTTCAAATTACATATATGTATAATTATCGAGGATGACGAATTTCTTCTTCACTATGACCGGATGTGAACGAAGTTTCAATAACATGTATCAGCATATAAATATGTGTACGCCATTTTTGGTAATTTTTGGTCTATGTGAAAAACCGAGCAGCAATAGTGTGTACCCGTTGGCACGTTTCTATAACATATATATATGTATGTTATTTAGAGTTTAGACGGAAACGGATTCGGAAACACCTCTCTCTCTCTCTCCACTCATTCCTTCTTCCTGTCCTCCTTCCATTATATCTTTCTCTTTCTCCTCATGGCCCCTAACACACAATGCATCGTTATCTCTTTGTATTATTGCCGTGATCATGTTATAATACTTAAAAAGCTAAACATTTCGCTTATTTCGCATCGTACCAAGAACAAACTCCCAACACATACATTATATCTGAATAGGTGTCTGAAGACAGGCAACAATTATGTTGCGGGAGTGCATTGTAGATTTGTAATTAATAGTTCACGTCGTTTACCAAGGGATTCGTTTTATTGTTGGTAGAAAATATATAGTCTGTATAATTGAACAATTTTCAAGTAAATACTTGAATAAAAAAATACTTTTAAGTTAATCCAAATAAATAGATAATCTCTCATTTATAAACATAATACTTAGTTGAATTAATCATTGCAGTAATCCGTCCATAACTTTTGCAGAGTTTGATGGTTTTCTCGAGGATCAGATCTACACCAAATTTAAAAGAGACGACCCATCCTTTCTATTGGAAAAAATCACGTTTTTAAAATCGATGGATAAAAATATTTAAATATAACCTTTAACAAAACAACAACAACTACTACTTCTTAACAAAATCAATTCTATCGGAGAGCATTATGGATTTAACATTAATATTAAGAAAACCAAAATGATGATTTTTAGCCTTGATATCCACCCAAATATAAATCTTCAACTTAAGGGTGTTAGTATCGAAAGGGTAAAGCAATTTAAGTATTTGGGTAGTAATCGAATATTTTTATTATTGCATATGCGCAAACATTGGATTTTTTTCCCTGGGCATAATTGGTGAACGTTGCGCAAGCGCATAAAGTGTTCACGTAAACCAGCCGATGACAGGTCGTAAGCCCTGTAGGTGCCTTGATTTCCTGGTTCTCCTACAATAAATATTCCAACTTCGTCTCTATTGAGATAATTAAAAATCTGTTAAAAAATATATTTGGGTAGTGTAATTACTGAGAATTTAGACCCTGACACTGAAGTAAAATGCAGAATAGAAGCGGCCCGATCGGCATTTTTCAAGATGAAATATCTTCTCCTCGACGACAATATTAACTTAAAGCTGAGACAAAGAATGGTCAAGTGTTATGTGTGGTCAGTTCTGCTGTATGGGGTGGAGGCGTGGACTCTCAAGGTTAATATTATAAACCGCCTTGAAGCGTTTGAAATGTGGATCCACCGCAGAATGTTTAGAATATCGTGGACTGACATGGTCAGTAACACTGAAGTAGGTACTACGTAGAGCCAACACCAAAAGATAATTATTCACCAATGTTAAGTGTTGTACTTCGGCCATATTCTGAGAGGTGAAAAGTATGCCATCCTTCAGCTCTTCATGAAGGGGAAGATTGAGGGTCGTAGAGGGGTCGGAAGAAAACAGCTTTCCTGGCTGCGAAACATCCGCGAATGGACCGGTATAGAAACTGTGGAGGAACTGTTTCGCACTGCACAGGACAGGGAGGCTTTCTCTATGGTGGTCGTCAACGTCGGGGGGACCTGATATGACACAAGAAGAAGAAGAAATATAACCTTTCACTACCATTGTCAATTATCCAACTGTTGACTTGTTCAAGATAATATATTTCACTTAACATATCGACATAGTTTCAATCCAAGATCTGTGAGATTTTGTATGGCCAGATCTACAATTTTCATGTTTTTTTTTAAATTTGAAGTAAAAAACACCACCTTAAAGGTTTCGCAGCTTATATGTTGAACATATGGATGAACTCAGAATTCGCCCCCCCCCCCTTATAACTTTTGGTCCGCTCAATGCACAGAGCCCCGAAATTTCAGAAAATATTGATTTTTCTAGGCCTACAAAACTTTTATACTCTCAATTTAGATTTTTTGTTTCTGTCAGAGGTTATTAACATTTAGAATTTTTATTTGATATTTCCATATATTTTCAAAACCATACAAGCAAGAACATTTTTTTATTAAGAAAAGTAGTATTTTCATTAAAAAAAATTGTGCTTAGCTGCGTAATTATACATTTTTTTTAAAACATTGAAAAACGCCGAAATAATTCAACGATATTATCTAATTCCTAGTTGAATTATATACATAATATGCATTTTAGTATAACTCGAACTTTTTTAACCATTTTTGAATAAATTTAATTAGCGACGACATTCAATTTGTATGGTAGAATTCACAATATCTACGGGGACCCTTATAGTTTGATATTTAATCTTCATACATACATGCATAACACCAAGCTGTTTACCTATTCGAGATGGAAAAAAAGTACTGAACTCCACTGGGGACTCCACACTATTCCATCATGACTTACATGTTTTGTAAAGGAAAACAAAATATTATAGGGAAATGGGTTATAATTATAAGATTTTTGTGATTAATTAGTTTACCAGATTGATCGTTTCTCGCATATCTCACCAACACTTCACAAACTTCATTGGCTGAAGAGCCCAGAACGTATAGAATTTAAAACATGTCTCCTTGTCTTTAAAGCACTCAATAGCATGGCCCCTGAATATATATCGGAACTTTGTGTTCCATTTTCACCTAACAATAAACAAAATACGCTAAGATCAATGACCCAATCCAATAAAAAAACTAATAGAAACCAATCTCACAAATAAGCCAAAATACCTATATCGATCGAATATTTTTATTATTGCATATGCGCAAACATTGGATTTTTTTCCCTGTCGGGAGTCAAAGATATTTTTTAACAGATTTTTAATTATCTCAATAGAGACGAAGTTGGAATATTTATTGTAGGAGAACCGGGAAATCAAGGCACCTACAGGGCTTACGACCTGTCATCGGCTGGTTTACGTGATCACTTTATGCGCTTGCGCAACGTTCACCAATTATGCCTTTTAATGAGATCCCTATCAATTCAATTTTGAAAGTTCTATATATTGTAATACTGAAATTCTTTTCGCTTGAAAATAAGGAATTTTTACTACAGCCATCTATGGGTGAAATTATGAACAACAATCTTATTATTTTTATTTATTTTGTTGGAACGCCATCTATTGAGATAATTGGTTTTTTTGTAAATAATGAAAGCTACAATTCTTATATCTGAGGTGACAATGCATCTCAATAGATGGCGTTTTTTTTTTTACAAAAAAACCAATTATCTCAATAGATGGCGTTCCAACAAAATAAATAAAAATAATAAGATTGTTGTTCATAATTTCACCCATAGATGGCTGTAGTAAAAATTCCTTATTTTCAAGCGAAAAGAATTTCAGTATTACAATATATAGAACTTTCAAAATTGAATTGATAGGGATCTCATTAAAAGGCATAATTGGTGAACGTTGCGCAAGCGCATAAAGTGATCACGTAAACCAGCCGATGACAGGTCGTAAGCCCTGTAGGTGCCTTGATTTCCCGGTTCTCCTACAATAAATATTCCAACTTCGTCTCTATTGAGATAATTAAAAATCTGTTAAAAAATATCTTTGACTCCCGACAGGGAAAAAAATCCAATGTTTGCGCATATGCAATAATAAAAATATTCGATTACTTACACATTGGTACAAGTAGGTAAGTAAGACAAAAATGACCTTATAAGTCTGGCGCAATTCAGGGGTGACTTCTATGCGAAAAATGCATTGTCACCTCAGATATAAGAATTGTAGCTTTCATTATTTACAAAAAAACCAATTATCTCAATAGATGGCGTTCCAACAAAATAAATAAAAATAATAAGATTGTTGTTCATAATTTCACCCATAGATGGCTGTAGTAAAAATTCCTTATTTTCAAGCGAAAAGAATTTCAGTATTACAATATATAGAACTTTCAAAATTGAATTGATAGGGATCTCATTAAAAGGCATAATTGGTGAACGTTGCGCAAGCGCATAAAGTGATCACGTAAACCAGCCGATGACAGGTCGTAAGCCCTGTAGGTGCCTTGATTTCCCGGTTCTCCTACAATAAATATTCCAACTTCGTCTCTATTGAGATAATTAAAAATCTGTTAAAAAAAACCTATATCGATCTTTTGGCGTTTCTGGACCTAAGTCATGGAACAATCTTCCAATGGATATAAGATGTGCCGAAAATATCAATGAATTCAAGAAGAAATTAAAAACTCATCTTTTCCGCAAATCGTATCCAGATTGTCCTTCATCCGTTCAATAATATTATGTTTACTAAATATTATGCCAGTTTACTTTGAATCGACTATTTTTATATTTAATTTCATCTGGATTATGTAATATGTATATAACTAGATTTATTTGTGATTTCTACGTATTTTTTTAAGTTTTATGTTTCATCATTTTCAATGTGTTAGCTATAGGACTAATTTTAACTTAATTTTAACTTATTGTATTTTTTTAAGTTTTATATTTCACCATTTTCAATGTGTTAGCTATAGGACTAATTTTAACTTATTTTTTTGCAAACTGAAAGCACCCTTAAGGTGACCACGGTTGTCACTAAACGGCGCTTTATAAATTGTCCTTATTATTATTATTATTATTATATACGTAGATTGATCTCGGTTATGATCCGGTAATTTCCTTCACAACGGAGCGTACTCAAGTTGTGAGGCTATGTGTTTGTGTGTCTGTGTGGTTGTGTGTAGTTGTTTAAAGTGGTACCTGTAGAAATTTTCTGACTATTGTGCATGTGTTGATAATTGTAGTTTTTTGTATGTTGGTGATTACGTATGGGGGTAACTTTAGTATGTCTATATTTTTTTGGAGAGTTTTTGGTATGATGCCTGTAGACGATAATATTATTGGGACTATTGTTACTTTTTCTTGTTTCCACTGTGATTTTATCTGTTCTGCTAAAGGTATGTATTTATCTATTTTTTCTAAATGTTTCTTTTGTAGATTTGCTGTATTTGGTATCGATATTTCTATTAGATATGTGTGTTTATGTATTTTGTCGATTAATGTAATGTCTGGTCGGTTATGTAGGTTTGTTCTGTCTGTGATTATGTCTCTATTCCAGTATAGTTTGTAGTTATCATTTTCTGTTACAGCTGGGGGTGTGTATTGATACCACTTGGGGTGTGTTTCGATAAGTTTATGTTTGTGGGCTAGTTCCAAATATATGTGTTTGCAGATGTTATCGTGTCTTATTGTATATTCCGTCGGTGCAAGAGTTGAGCAGCCACCAAATATTATTATATATTATTATTATTATTATTAAAGGAAGATTATATGCGTGTTTAAAAGTATTGTCAAAACACATCTCACTAAGACATTAGATATACTACAGACAATTAATATTGGGGCAACTGATAATTTATACATATAATGAAAGATAGTACTCACTCTGACAAGTATTTATTTCAATTAAGGTTTTATATTTTAGCCGTCTAATAATTATGATATTTAATCAATACAGAATAATTATGTCGAGGAGAATTCGCGATACGTCAAGCCACGGCACTGGAGGTAATCCCGAATGATTAGCATAGGTGGGGAGACTGTTTATACCTTCCGCTTGCGTTGGTAGCAATGACATGTACATTAGATATGTGCGGACGTCATGTAAAAGGGATGTTCCGCCACAATAGTTTAATATATTCAATAATTTGGATTTAAAGTTTTATAATTTGGTACATTTACTTATTATTATTTATAACATACATGGATTTTTGCGTATTCTTACACTATACTCCTTTTATCGTCATCGACAGTTGGATCTCATATGCATCATGCAACTTGTTTTTAAATAAATAGGTAGGTACCTACCAAACAAATCATCAAATGTATCTTTTTCCATGTCTCTATCAATAGTCATATTTGGTTGGTTTGTTGAACCTATCCTAAATTACTATACAACTTTCTAAATTCTTCTTTCTTCTTCTTTGTCAGCCATCTCTCCACTGCTGGATGCAGGCCTCCTCCAATGAACTCCATCTCTCTCTGTCCTGTGCTTTCCCCAGCCAACCCCTTTCCGCAACCGGAATAATATCGTCGACCCATCTTTTTTGTGGTCGCCCTACCGGTCTTTTATTTTCCCACGGTCTCCATTTTAGTATTCTGGGTGTCCACCTCTCGGTACCCTGTCTTGCAACATGCCCTGCCCACTGCCATTTCATCTTGCAACACGGTCTGCTATGTCAACGACTTTTGTTTGGCGTCTGATTACTTCATTTCTTATTTTATCCCGGAGGCTCACTTCTTACATTTGCCGTTCCATAGCTCGTTGCGTACATTTCAATTTGTATATTGTGTTGGCAGTTAGTGTCATTGTTTCCAATCCATATGTTAGCACTGGGAGAATACATGTTTCAAAGAACTTTCTTTTCAAATTCATCGGAATGTCTTAGGCCGCCCAACCTAGTCCAATTCGTCTGGGTATCTCTACCATACCATACCATACCATCACGCCATTTCCCTATTTGGGGTAGGCAGAGAGAACCGAACGCCAGACTCCTCTCTCTTGACATACATTCCTAGCTTCATTCACGTCCATACATCGTCTCATACACGCTCTTCTATTATTCTTACTTCTAACACCAACTCTTTCTTGGCCGACCTCTACTTTTCATTCCTCTTTTATCAGCCTTGTATACTTTTTTTGTCAGACGGTCATCACTCATTCTTTCTATATTATAGAAAGAAAGAAAGAAAGAATGAGTGATGACTGGGTATCTCTGCTAATTGATTTTCCTTTCCCAGTTTTATTTTGTGCCCCAGGTATATGTAATCTTCAACGGCTTCAACTGTGTTGTTATTAATTTTCATATTGATGTTGGATGGGCTCAGGATTTTGGTTTTCGAAATATTCATCTCTAGGCCTACCTCCAAACAAGCAATATGGAGTTCTTTTATCATAACTTTCTACATATATTTTTCATAGTATTCAACGCAGTTGAGTCTTGGAATTTTAAAATTCAAAAAGACTCCTATTATTATTACTACGAAGATTTCGACACAATAACAATCCAAATGAAATTTTATTCGTCTTGATAAAAAATTTTAATATTCTCATAATATTTATTTCTACTTCAAGAAAAAATATTGCGTTGTTAAAAAAAATCTTCTATTTGTGTCATTTTAATATTTTTGCCTTTTTAAAATTAAATTAAAGTAGCTGCCGACTTTTTCAACCGAAAATTGTCTCGTTGAAAAATACCAGCGAGACGAGAGTGACAATTCATTTTTCATCGTTTTACTGTTTACACTCTTGTAATGTATAAGCGTTATTTTGTCGTGAATAGGTGACATTTTTTTTTAATTTGTCATTTCGAAATAGGTGTTCAGCGAAATTGGATGAAAATGTCGTAGTTGGTTTTTCTCACGAATATGAGATTGTTAAAAATATCTAGGCGGGTAGCAACACTTTATATTCAAATGATTCGACCATACACTTTATTGTGTCGAACTAATTAACAAGTTGCATGTAACACATGAGATCCAACTGTCGATAGCAATAGTATGTTTAGTTGAAGAATAAGAATCAAACTATAAACCCATATATCCATATTATTGAAAATTTTAACACATATTGGTAGGTATGTCAAGATAGGACAGTATGGAGGTAAGTCCTCTTTTCCTACCCGGAACATGAAAACAGCATGATGGTTCTGTATGTATGTTTGGAGATTAAGTATCAAACTATTAAGTCTTCTTACATATTGTGTATAGGCGACTGCGATACAAATTGTTGGTAGGCCCTATAACTGTTTATATATTTTGAAATTTTGGGCCCTGTAAATTGAGCGGATCAAAAGTTATAAGGGGGGGGGGACACAGACACACAAAACTCACATAAAATGTTCTACTCCGAATTCTGAGAAAATCCATGTATGGGAACATATTATATGCTGCGAAGTTTTTAAGTTGGTGTTTTAGCATGCAAAAAGTCCACTACGCCATACAAAATGTTCCTTCGTACACGCATCTTGGCTTAATACTGTCGATTCATTCAGAGAATTGAATTCTCACGAACGAATCGACAGTTGGATTAGTTGATTGATGTCAGCTTTGTGACATATTTTTATTTGCAATTCTCAATAAATTTTTATGTTTAATTTATCACAGTAAATTCGATATATTTTTCCCGTTCTCAAGTAAAAACGAGTGAGTTGTGACCAACGTTATTCTATTCAATACAAAGTCACTTCACAAAGTATTCAAGTTTTGTATGGAAATTTTATAGCATTATTTTTTATTTAAATATTTTACCTTGAAAACTTGATAATTGTTCAATGTACTTTGTAAGTGGTGTGCGTTTTAAGCAATTTGAATAAAAAATATATAATATTAAGCTTCCTGAGCAGTCTCGTCGCGACGTTGCCAGTGAGCGGATGTGTTTAGTGCATATTTCGGATCTACCCACAAGTACCTACTACACTACGCAGCGAACAGATAAGATTCCATTGCTGTCATTTTTGTTTTATTATTTCATTTTTATTCTTACAAAAATTGTTTTGATTATTTCAATGTAGCATATTTGGTATTAATATTTACCTATTGTTTTTGTTGCTTTTTGTCTATTTGACATTAACAATTTTTGTTTCGTATTTTTTATTTAACTGTTAAATATCTATTTTATTTGATTTAAATACTGCATCGCGGATATGGAGGTGGACGAGACTAAACCTCCTGATCCTCGATCGATAATTTTATCAACTGCTGACGAATGTGAATCTGACACGAGTCATGATTCAGTTATTGTACCTAACCGTAAACGAAAACCGCGTCATCAACCAATTGATATACCGTCGAAAATGAAACCTTCTTCTGTACTCGAAATAACTCCAGGCCTCCCGATACAAACCGAACCAAGCCCAATTCAATATTGTAATATGTCAAACCCACCATACATAGTATATATTCAAAATTGCGAAAGTGGCAAACCGATTAACTCCTTAGAAGTAGGCAAATTTTTGTTTTCATGTAAAAATAAAAACTTTGGGATTATTAACGGTACAATAAAATCTGAAGGGCGCTTTAAAATTTCTTCTGAATTTAACAAATGGGAACAAGCAAATAATTTTATACAGAATATTACAACTTTATCTGATCAAAAATTTAAGGCGTTTATTCCGACGCATCACGTGACGCGAATGGGGTTGGTAAGAGGCATTCCTGCTAATCTTTCTGAAAGTGATATTGTTGAATCCTTAAATTTGAACAATGCTAGACGAATTATTAAAATAATAAAGGCGCGAAGGTTAAATTACAAAGATAATTCTCAAGGCACGGTGACGTGGAAACCTTCACAAACCGTCGTTCTCACATTCGAAGGCCAAATATTGCCTGATTATGTTTACCTTTATTTCAACTCCCTTCCAGTAGAAGCATACACTTATCCCACTATTCAGTGTTTTAATTGTTGCCGTTTTGGGCACTCAAGAGCCATTTGTAAATCTTCCACTCGATGCTTTCACTGTGGTGAAAACCATCAAGCTGATCAGTGTCCAAACCCGGAAGAGCCAACATGCGTCAATTGTAAAGGTAGTCATAAGGCTACAAGCTTTATATGCCCAGAACTGACGAGACAAAAAAACATTAAACAACTGATGGCGAGTGAAAATATATCATATTTCCAAGCCTCTAAACGTTTTCCCCCTGCAATAAAGAGTTTTGCCGAAACTACAACATTGAATGTGAAACCAACCTCAGCTAACACAACTACAATAAACCAGATTAATTCAGCGAATCCTTCCAACTCTCGTAGAATTATTACATACAAACAAGTCAAACCTAGACCAGCAATGACACCAGCATATGACAAGAACATACATAACTCATTCCTATTCAATCCAAATGGTAATTATGTCAATCAAATGTCTAATGGTCATGCAATTAACCAAAATGAACATTCACCTCCTCCTTCTGCAGTAGAGTTATCCAACAGCAATTCAGCATTTCTGCAGACATTAATATCTCTTTTAATATCTATTCTTTCGAATAATAATAGCCTACCGTACAACGTTGCCGATATTCTCACAACATTGCAATCTTCTCTCTTCAATAATGGACATACAAACTCTGAAAATTCTACAATGGAATAGTAGGAGCGTTTATTCCAATAAAGCAGAACTTACCGAACTATTAAATAATAATTCAATACATATTGCAGCCATCTCTGAAACTTGGCTGAAGCCGTCTTGCCTATTTAAGGTAATCGGCTACCAGTGTCTTAGAGATGACAGAGCTGACGGTCGGGCTGGAACTGCCCTTTTTATTAAAGATAAGTTAAATTTCGAAAAACTATCTATCCCTCTCAAATCCCAAGACTTTCAAATTGTCGCAGCACGAATTAAAAACATAACTTTTATTTCAGTATATATTCCACCATTAGTTTTATTTATAGAAAAGGACTGGACGGATTTACTTCGCCAGCTCCCCTCTCCCTCCATAATCTTGGGAGATTTTAACGCCCATTCTCCTATCTGGGGAAGTGAAGCTACCAATAAATCTGGTCACAATATAATAGATTTCATGGATATCAATAATATTTGTTTTTTAAATGATGGCTCCCCTACTCGCCTCACCCCACCCTCCCAAAAGAAAAGTGCTGTCGATCTGACACTATGTTCGAGTTCTTTAGCCGCAGCTTGTTCATGGACCTTAACCAATGACCCTTACTCTAGTGATCATTATCCAATAATTATTCACTTAGAAGATCCTCACATTGCTAAATCTAAACCCCAACACCCGACAAATCGTAAAGGTTACAATACAAAAAGGGCAAATTGGCCCCTCTTCTACGATAATATAGAAAAATTAACAACAAGTTTGGACAGTTCTAACGTACACATTGAATACTCTGATCTTTTATCAATTATTTATAAGGCCGCTGACTTATCTATTCCAAAAAAATCCAACTTTAGCCCTCTGCCATGTACGCCATGGTGGGACGGAGAATGTTCTGATATGGTCAACAACAGGAAAAAAGCCATAAAAAAGTATAGGAAAAACATGACTCTTGAAAATTATATACTTGCAAAGGAAAGTCAGGCTAAAACTAAAAAATTTCTACGTAAGAAAAAAAGGCAAGGATGGCGAAATTTTTGCTCATCCCTCTCCCCAGACTCTCCCTTGTCTCTGGTTTGGAATATGATTCGACGATTTCGCTCATCATATGTCCAGAATCGGAATCATCAGATTAGTCCAGACATATTAGAATCCTTCATTAACAGACTGGCTCCCTCTTACTCTCCTAATATAACGGAATTATACATAAATCAAAACATAAGTCACCGCTCTTCAATATCTTGGTTAGATTCACCTTTTAAGATCGAGGAATTATCCATTGTGCTCAAAAACTTAAACAACTCTGCTCCTGGTTTTGATCAAATACCATATACGTTTTTCCAACATCTGCCTACTTGCTTTCTGGAACACATACTGAATAAATTTAATGAATGCCTTCAAACAGGTATGGTTCCCATAGATTGGAAAACCCAGTTGGTAATTCCAATCTTAAAACCTGGAAAAGACCCCAAAATTCAAACGTCTTATAGACCAATAGCTCTCTCTTCCTGCATTTTAAAAATTTTCGAAAACATCATTAAAAAACGTTTAGACTGGCAAACAGAACGTAATTTACTTCTCCCTAATATACAATTTGGATTTAGAAAGGGAAAGACTTGTATGGATAATTTAAGTATCTTGATATCAGACATCCAAATTGGGTTCACTAATAAAAAATACACACTCGCAGCTTTCCTGGACATTAAAGCCGCTTATGATAATGTCCTTTTGCCAATTTTACGGAGAAAATTGTTGAATTTAGGAATTCCAGAACGACTAGCTCAATTAATTTTTAATATTTTTTGTGAAAGAAAGATAGTCATTAATAAGCCTCCAGACACCTATGAACGAACGCTATGGATTGGCCTCTCTCAGGGATCTGTTCTGAGTCCGCATTTATTTAACCTATATTGCTATGATATACTCGAATGTGTTCAGGGTCTTTGTTCACTCCTCCAATTCGCTGATGATATCGTTTTATATATTACTCATAGTAATATTGAAACAGCAGTGAGAAAATTATCAACTGCCCTATCTAAAATCATTAAATGGCTTAATTCTAATGGACTTGAAGTTTCGCCCCAAAAATGTCAAATAATCGCCTTCTCGAGGAAACACAATACGGCAAATATATCAGTTAAGATTGGTGAAACCACTATTCCTAGTGTTGAAGAAGTCAAATTTTTGGGGATGACCTTGGATAGGAAGTTATCATGGACTTCTCATATTTCCCACATAATTACCAAATGTGAAAAAAATATAAACCCTCTGAGAGCAGTTTCTAGAGTTTGGTGGGGCTCACATCCTACAACCATGAAACTACTATATAATGCCATTGTCCGTAGTCATCTGGACTATGGTAGCTTCCTGATGGAACCGATACCGGAATATCTGAAATCCAAATTAGACAGAATACAATCTAAATGCCTTCGCTTAATAATTGGCGCAATGCGCTCCTCACCAATAAATGCACTGCAGGTGGAATGCGTAGAACCACCTCTCAAACTAAGACGCCAATATTTGGCCGATAAATTCATGCTCAAACGAATAAACTATAACTCACATCCGCTCCTCCCTAGAATCTCGATGCTCTCATCTCTATGTCAAAGTCACCGGTATTGGTTCAAAAAATGTACTCCCCCAATGTGCCAAAGCTATCAAAAACTCTCCCTCAAAATTGTCTCTAACCGTGCTCAGTCTATGCTTCCATATTACGAAATTCCATTTGAGGCAATAACATTGATCCCAAACATTATTTTAAATATCGACCTACATAAAAATTCAACAGTCAGTGCTCAAGCCATGAATAATAAGTTCAACAGTATCGTTATGTCTAACTGGCCCTCCCATCTACAAATATACACGGATGGGTCTAAGCGGGGCGCAGACAATGAATGCGGGGCCGCAATTCACATACCATCTAAAAAAATACAATCACTCGTTAAACTACCCAGGGAATGTTCAATATTCACAGCTGAATGTACGGCTATTAATGAAGCCCTAAAGATTTGTAATACTTTGGATTCTTCGCAGTTTATAATATTTTCGGATTCTTTAAGTGCTCTAAAGGCGTTGTCTTCCAATTTAGCCAAATTGGCCGACAGCACCTTACTATGCGACATTAAATCCGCTCTATTAAACCTTCATAAATTGAATAAAGAAGTGCTTCTTGCGTGGATCCCGGCTCATCAGGGAATAGTGGGAAATGAGATCGCTGACGAAGCAGCGAAGCAAGCCTCCGTTACCGGCATTTTACCCTCTCTATTTATGATTCCCTGCCAAGACATATTAGCATCCTTCAAAAAAGAACTCATATCCAAATGGACCATTGACTGGGAAAGGTCTAGTACCCTGAAAGGTTCTTCCTATAAATCCATCCAAATTTCAATACCGTCTAAACCATGGTTCCATAACAAAGGCATGGCCAAACGAGACGTCTCCAACATATGTCGCATTAGACTAGGACACTGCCTTATTAACAGCCACCTCCACAGGATACACGTAAGGGATAGCCCTTCGTGTGCTTGTGGAGAGGTTGTAGAGACCCTTGACCATGTGTTCTTTGAATGTCCAATCCACACCGAACATGATTTGTATTATACACTAAATACCCCACTCCCAATCAATATGTCTCATCTTTTATCATTGAATTCACCGCATATTTATTTCCATATAACAAAATTTCTTCGCCTTAATGGCTTCAATCTATAATGCAATAAAATAACTTTTACTTCTTAAATAATTCAATAAAAATTTTTTGAAACTGGCAGAAATCATCCTAATGATTGGGTGGAATGCCATGTAAGCAAAAGAAGAAGAAGAAGAAGCTTCCTGAGCTTGGGATCACTTTAAAATATTTGATAGTGAAAAAATTGAGAAACACTGATCATATATCCTTCAAAATAAAATGTCTAAGCGACCATTAGATAAACAAATTTGTAAATTTTAAAAAGAATCAAATAAGTAAAGAGATAAATTAGAATAAACACGCTGTACGTAGTACATAGCACGTATCATATAGCACACAGCACACACACAGATACATTGTGATGAAACTTTCAGAATACAATCTCGTTATAATACAACCATGAGCTAGAACGTATTATGTATATAATGAGCCCAACATAGTTAAGTATATAAAAACTTATCGCCTTAGATGGTTGGGATATCTCCAGCGCATGGAGGAGAACTGATCCCCAAAAAGACTATCAACACACTACCAGATGGGAGGCGAATCGTGGGAAGACCCATATAAAGATGAGTGGATGGTGTAGAAAAGAACTTTAAAGCAATCATTTTGACTTGTTGGAAGGTGTGACCTGAAGCGCCATTGATGATGATGGTACTAGTTGATAATCAGTAATAAAAAAAACTGAAAAATAGAGAATTTATTACTCTACATCGGGTTACTGAGGAGTGATAAATTGTATTTTTTATACTTAACTATACCTACATCAATCAACTACGTTTCAAATGCAATCGTGAAACATAAATCCAGAGATTTAATGAATTTTTTAATACTTGAACTTACTTGCCACTTAACTAGGATAGTCAAAGTGAGCAAGTTTGCAAATAATTAAATTTGATACATACATAATTCTCAAAGAGAATCAGTAAAACAGCAAACAGCATAATCTCGTTCTAAGGTTATGTTAACAGTAAACATAAAGCTTTTTGTAGACATTGTATGGAAGTATTTTACGCTCATGTACATTGTACAGATGATATCTGGAAGCAAATGTTATTCCTTGTGCGCGGTTTCGCAATATTAGAAAAACAATTTCCACAAATGCATTTTCTGGTGCAAATACACAAAGGGAAAATGCAAACACTCACTATGATTTTCTAGGTTTTCTGAAGAAAACAATAAAACATACCTAAATAGAAATGCAGTCAGCGTTTTAACTTATTATAAACATATTATTCAAACAATTGAAAAAGTACAAAGTCAATTTCCAAGATTTTATATTATTTTATTTCATTTCATCTCAACGGCTATTTCATAAATTGCTTAAAAACATTACAAATATCAAAGCCAATTACAGAGATGTCTTAAGTTATTTTAAAAACGCTGACAGTAGTTAAGTAAATTTGGTAGGTAGATATTCAACATACATACATATAAATAGTATCAATTATGAAACAAAGAATATATCGCACCATTATTTTCATAATGACACTATACAAAATTGTAAATATTAAATTTTTCATTTTTATAACCAGCTATGTATGTTAGATGAGCGCTATCTATTGAATACAGAAACACCAGATCACTCCTTCAAATATTGGCCACCAATTGGCATTATTGCGATTTGTATGTTTTCAAATTAAATAAAAAAATCCAAAACTTTAATCCCTGATGGTGAAAAAAAAATTTTTTTTTATTTAGTCTCACTATGAAAATAAAGCTGCGATATTTACTTTTTTAGTAACCACGTTTTTTCAACTGTCGATTTGTTCAAGAGAATTCAGTTCTCTTAACATATCGACATAGTATCAAGCCACGATACGCTAGATTTGTATGCCAGGTCTATATAATTCATGTTTTTTTTTTCAATTTTGATGTCAAAAAACACCAACTTAGAGGCTTCGCATCATATATCGTCCCTCTCCTGACTAACAGTCGTATCTGCAAAATGCAAATTGTTCGGGAGAGCGTTTTTAGTGTTTTGCGCGTGCATATGTAGTTATCTCTCCCAGCACACGGTGCAGTGACACGGTGTAAATATATTTTAATATTTTATTTGTATTCATATATATATGAATCATTCTTATATATATATATATATATATATATATATATATATATATATATATATATATATATATATATATATATATATATATATATATATATATATATATATATATATATATATATATATATATATATATATATATATATATATATATATATATATATATATATATATATATATATATATATATATATATATATATATATATATATATATATATATATATATATATATATATATATATATATATATATATATATATATATATATATACATATATATATATATATATATATATATAAGAATCGTATTTGCACATAGGTCTTTTAGTGATATATTATCTTCAGTAATTCGTAGACAACAAATCACTAAGCTATTCCAAGTTAACAGGAGGTGATACAGTCGAGATCTTTAGTGAGAACATGCGTACAACATATACATAAGTAGGTACACATTGGTGGTCCTAACTCGATTTTGCAAAAAATGTCAGATACGACTGTTAGTCAGGAGAGGGACGATATGTTCCGTACATGGACTTACTCAGAATTCGATGTAGATCATTTAGTGTGTCAGAGTAGGAAAAAAGTACTGAACTCCATACTATCCTATCCTGACATACCTACATGTTTTGTATAGAAAACGAAATATCTTAAAATATTGAATAATTTGGATAAGTGTGTTATAGATTGGTACGTATTCTTGAACTATACGCACTAACGCCATCGACAGTTGAATCTCATGTGTTACGTAGGTATAACTAATAGTAAATAAACATTGTTACTGGTTTCAAAGCTGAGAGTTATTAGAAAATACATAAATGTAATAATGAGATACTCTTATAATTATAACTCTAATGACTGAACTTGAATTATTTTTAAGTATCAACTACTATTTATTTTTTTAAAGGTATCATTTAGAGAATGCATTCTTAATGTTTCGTGGTGACTTTTTTGTGTAAATGAGGTATTATACATATATTATTATGAAGTTCTCTAAAAATTAAATTTGGTCATTCTGTACAACTAAATTCCGATTGACTGATTAGTTTTATAGTCAATTAAAAATGCTGTTAAGTACCGGCTTAGAATAGTGGTTCCACTCTTATATTATTATCGTTTGTTTTCGATTGCCCCGTAAGAGCCGGGTAATCGAAAATACACAGAAACAGAAAAATAACTTCTCACATAGTTTAGCAATGAGATTCACCACCCATTGAATGTTTCATTTTCAGGTGTGACGAAACTGGATTGTGGGGATACACGTATATGTCGTGCTTCCTTTGAAATGTATTGCTACCCGTACACCTGTCTGGTTACCCGACTTTATGGGATATACCGTGACCTAATGTATGAATGATTAGTTTACCGTAGACATCCGTCCGTTTCTTTTCTATGATTAAATGTTATGTATCAAAGCGTTAAAAATGCTCTCACGTTTTGGAAAATATTCAATATATAATATGTAGCTGTTTCATAAAAATGTAACTATTCCATAAAAAAGTAGGTACCTATTCCATATAAATGTACCTGTTTCATATAAAAGTACCTGTTTCATATAAAAGTACCTATTTCATAAAAATGTATCTTCTTTTTTCATAAAAAAATACCTATTTCATAAAAATATACCTATTTCATATAAAAGTACCTATTTCATAAAAATGTACCTATTTTATAAAAATGTCCCTTTTTTATAAAAAATATACCTATTTCATAAAAAAGAGAGTTCTGTGTTTTCCACAATCTACTTGTTTTAACTATTCTTTTTCTACAAACTTCATATGATTTAATTTTCTCAGCTTTCTGACAGACTTGGAAATAGCTATATTAATATTGACAAGAATGAAACAGTGTTGTAAAATTATTATTCTCGCAGTCTTAAAGGAAAATCTTCTGTAGACGTGCTTCAGAGCGAATAGGAATACTTGGTTGCGGCCACTTAGGTGCGAGACACTTGGGTGCGACGGACGCTTGTGTGCGTGCCCACTTGGTCCAGACGGACACTTGGTCTAGACGGACACTTGGATGCGAGCTCACTTGGTCGAGACGGACACTTGTGTACGTGTTCACTTGTTCGAGACGGACTCTTGGGTGCGAGGCCATTTGTTCGAGACGAACACTTGGATGCGATTCCACTTGTTCGAGACGAACACTTGGGGGCGAGCCCACTTGTTCGTGACTTATTTTATTCAAAAATGTTTATTTCTGCTTAGGAATGAAGTGTTTCGAACTGATTTTTGTATCTTGTGTATTCATTGATATAGATACATAGACATTTAAAATATAAAGAGATATCAGTTTAAAAGTACAAATTATTTTCTCATTACAAATATAACTTAATAATGTATTATTCATATTTATTTAATGGGCAAATATTATTTTTAGAATTATAATTATAAAGAAGGAAAAAAAACAATTAACTTGCTTAAAAACTATGCTAAAAGATATTAAGTTTATTTTTAGTAAAATTAACATTTACTTTCTCATTTTAAATATACATACATATAGTATTATTATTTATTTAACGAACCCATTCTAACCAAAAGTTAAGTAAGAATAGGTTGACTAGGTTATATTTAGTTCCATATTAACCATAACAACCATATAAACAACCTATTATTCCATATTATTCAACCATATTCTAACCAAAAGTTTGATTAGAATAGATTGGTTAGGTTTGTATGTAGTTGTTATTGCGACTCGCGTGAGCGTGTTGTATTATATTGTGTTATAGCGTCACCTATCAGTTTTAAAATAGAATAATTCTCAACCAAAAGATCTCACCCCCCATATGTCCGTCGCACCCAAGTGTCCGTCACACCCATTTGGCCGCAGCCAAATGTCCTATACCGGCATAATAGCGTTAATAATATATTAAAACTACAGTAAAATAAGACGAAATTATTGTCCCAGATTCTAATGAGTTGCACTGAAAATATACTAGTAAATTAACTGCCAAGACTTAATGTCTTCCTTGATATTTAATTAATTCAATGTATATTTTGCATTTTAATTAATATTATTATAAATAAAAATACATTTTTTATGATTTCACTTGTTATTTTAATTATATCTACAACCTGTTTCGTGCAATGCACAGTCCACATAAAAAATATATATTCGTAAAAGTGTTTATACTTTTAATAATTAAAAATGGAACTCCATTAACTACTTTTAGTCAAAAAATTACATTGAACCGTTGCATTCTATTCAGCTATTTTTATATAGTGACATCAACTAACTACTATAAAATTATAATAAATTAAACTAGATAGTTGTATACAGTGGCAGTATCAATTACACATTTTTTCTTTTCTTTATTTCCTCACTGCTGAGGGTCGAGATCCATGGAACCGACAATGGACAGTACCAATCGTCTCCAGTCATCTCCAATATCCACAGCACGCGTTCTTTTACTGTAATCATACCCATAAGATGAATACTACAAGCCAGTCAATTTACAAAAAAATATGTACAGTTCTGCTAAAGGACGGGTAAAGCAATAAAAATTTCTTAAAATAAGTAATTATCTCCTTTGTTGTGTTTTATCGAAGAGTTTTCAAAATACCGAATTGTTTTTAATTCAATTACCCGATGTCTATTACAATATCATTATTGTATTATTTGAACAGTTCTTGTACCATATAAATATGAAACATAAATCCAATTTAGTAATGTTTGTATTCGTTTAATTTAAACAATACCCTTAAATGTTAAATCTGTATTATTATCAATCATAACAAGTAGGTACCTACTTACACAAAACATAGAAACTACCTATCGTATGTAAGATGAAAATAAATGCCATGAGGTGGTTTGGCCACATAGAAAAAATGGGAGATGACCGTCTGACAAAAAAGTATATAAGGCTGATAACATAGGAACGAAAAATAAAATTTGGCACGATCACGTAAATGGAATTTTTAAAGATGGAGACGTAGAAGTAAGAATAACAGAAGAGCGTCAAGAGAGATAATCTGGCGTCCGGTTCTCTCTGCCTACCCCAAATAAGGAAAGAGTGTGATGGTATGGTAGAAACTAAACTACCTAACACACATTGTGGGCTTATACGCAATACAAATTGCAGCATTGAAGGCGTTTTCACGATAAAACAATAATTGATATATTTTTTTAATTATTTTCTTATCTTTTTATACATAATATAAACAAATATAATGCAATTTCTACCAACAAGGCAATTTCTTCCAACCAACCAGATTACAAAGTATGACAAAATTATATATGGAAAACAGCAAATGAATGAATGCGACAAAAACAAAGTAAATATACATACAATAACATAAATACTAAAAACAAAAAAAAAACATCATAACAAAAAAAGGATTGGGAAAGAGCAAGGAGAGGAAGTTGGAATCAGGTGTTACGGGATAAATATTCCGTCTCTAGTTTTTATTGAAAATACAAAGTGAGTTGGATGACGCAATATCTAGACTTGAAATACTACGTTATGGATAGGTATGGATAGTGTTGTACGTTCGAGTGGAGGTCCATGAATGGATAAATAAGTGAATTTGTTTTTGTGGTACTCGGCAGGTTTGGATTAGAGGGAATATTGTATAATAATGACAAAATGTGTATATTGCGCCGCCGCTGGCGTGTCTTGGCGAATATTGCTTTTCATGCTACTAATCTATGCTGTCAAATATTTATCACGCACTTAATTACAAGTTGCCTCATGTTGGATGCTTGTGATGCTTCTAGTCTCATATCCAGATTAAAAAACACAATATAAATAGCAACTGTATTTGTTTTCAAATGTTGTACCATTTCTGTTTGTATGTAGGTATATAGGTACCTACCTATCATATAACTTGTAATCTAAAGTAATAAAGCAATCAAAATGTTAGTGTTTGTGTGTGTGTGTGTATGTGTGTGTGTGTGTGTGTGTGTTTGTCTCACGCCTTCTGAAAAACCAAGAGCATCAAAAATCTAATTTATGTGCGAACGTGTACCTGTATACCTGATGCAGTGTCACGCTAAAAATAATGCGATAAAAATGCTGAATTTTAAAAATATTTCAATAATTATTTTTTTCATACAAAATTTTCCAAGTCGTATCTGTCAAAAAAGTGTACATTTTGCACGCAAATATCTGTTAGTTTAAAAGTTAGAAGTACGTATTTACACGAAGAAAATATATTTTCAAGTATAACTTAGCGTTTAAGTGAAAAACATGGTGAATATTTTGTATAATTATAATGTTTAACTTATTTTTAAAGTAAGCGTTTTGTACATAAACGCCGCCATTTTAATATCTTTTCATACAATATTTCATTTTCCTACCGAATGAATATGTTATTGAAAATAATAAACCTTTGAAATAAATGTAATTATGAAATAATAAAATGAAACACAAGACATTACAGCAAGTTTTAAGACATATACTGTAAAAATGTGTTATTTATTAGTAAAGATATAGGCATAATAAAATTGCATAATTTGTAAATAATATTTGATTTTTCTGACAATTTTCATTTTTATGGCATCGAACAAACCAATGTAGGTACCTACATATTCAAAAAATGTATCCGAACCATTCGATATTACTTACGTGTTCGAATCGTTTCCATGGCTACAGAAAGAATGTGATATTCAAATAAAATTTGTTAGGAATCGAATTTATTTAGAAGGTTGTTGTAGGTAGGTACCTACCTAATACTATTTACTTACAAATCAACAATAATATACCTACCTATACTGATTTCCTATAGGAAAATTATTTTATTTATTTATTTATCAACCGTTTGTCCGATTATAATGAAACTTTGGTGAATTGTCGAGCGTATGCCCAGGATGGTTTTTGGATTTAAACTTTTTTCTTATTCTTCTTCTTCTTCGTGTATTTGGTCGTTTTACCTATGAAGGGGGAGTATCCTGGGAAAAGAAGGTCCGACTGTCCCTCCATCTCTTCACAGGTCTTCCAGGACGGGTTCTGCATATAAACTTTTTTCTTCTTTTTCTTCAACGTGTACTTGGTCATCTTACCTATGAAGATGAACTATCCTGGGAGATGAAGGTCCAATTTTCCTTCCATCTCTTCGCAGGTTTCTGGATTTAAACTTTTTTCTTCTTCTTCTTCATCGTCTATTTGGTCATTTTACCTTTGAAGGTGGACTAACCTGGGAGAAGAATGTCCAATTTTCCTTCCATCTCTTCGCAGGTATCTGGATTTAAACTTATTTCTTCTTCTTCTTCTTCATCGTGTATTTTTGGTCATTTTACCTATGAAGTTGGAGAATCCTGGGAGAAGAAGGTCCAACTGTCCTTCCATCTCTTCGCAGGTATCTGGGTTTAAACTTTTTTCTTCTTCTTCGTGTATTTAGTCATTTTACCTATTAAGTAGAGCATCCTGGGAAAAGAAGGTTCTTTCATCTCTTCGCGGTTCTTCCAGGATGGTTTCTGGATCTAAACTTTTCTTAACCGACTGATGGGACGGGATGTAATGAAGGGAAGGGAGGCACTAAAGGGCCTGAAGGGACGGGAGGTATAAAACTGCCTGAAGGGACGGAAGGTACTGAAGGGCCTGATGGGAAGGGACGTAATGAGGGATTAAAGGGACGGGAGGTACTGAAGGGCCTGAAGCGGCGGGTCCTGGAGTCTAATTCTTTTTCTTCTTAATTTTATGTAGACCTTTAGGGCAGTTTTTATACAAACTATTTCCTATTGTCTAATTCATCTTCTTCTTCTTTTATGTATACATTTGGGTCATTTTCTTATAAAAATTATTTCCTTTAGTCTAATTATTATTCTTCTTCATTTAAGTACGTAGACTTTTGGGAGAGTTTTAATACAAACTATTTCCAATAGTCTTATTCATTTTCTTTTATGTAGACCTTTTGGTCAGTATTTATACAAACTATTTCCAATAGTCTAAATATTCTTCTTCTTCTTTTTTGTAGACCTTTGGGTGAGCTTTTATACAATCTATTTCCAATAGTCTAATTCTTCTATTAGGTATATGTATTTTTACTTATTTTATGTAGACCATTGGAATAGTTTTTTATACAAACTATTTCTTATAGTCTTATACTTATTTTTCTCTTTTTTATTTAGTCTTTTGGGTTAGTTTTAAGTCTTATAGTCTATTGTGCAGAAATATTATTAACGATATGCACACTTGATGAAAATACATATGAAATGAATGGGATATGGGATGTGACGATATAACCTGCAATAGAATCTTTTCAATACTTTTGTTTAATTAAATTTAAACCATTTATATCATCCTATTTTGAATAATTTTCAACACCTAATATTTAAAGAATGGGGGTTGTGGCCATTACTGAACTCTTCACAACATTTATATTCAAATTAAAAACTATTTACTATAGTTCAAGTCTTCTTCTTCTTCGTTAATGAAGACTTTCAGTCAAATTGAGCAAAAATATAATGCACACTTGATGAAAAAATATAAAAACGAATGGGATGTGACCAATACTAGATCTTTTCAGTACCTACGTTTGTTTAATCAAATTTTAACCACATCCCAACATCCAAAATTACTAAATTTTCAATAGGTACACATTACAATTTGTTTTCGATGATAATATTTAAAAATGGGGGTTGTGGCCAAACCAATCTCTTTACAACGTTGATAAACAGTCATATTTAAAACCATTACGCATAGTCCATGCGAGCAGAAATTGTATAAATATTATACTTCATTCACACTTTATAGCAATATATAAAAAAGAATGGGTTGTGGCCATCACTTGAACATTTTACAATACTTAAACTCAATCAAATTTCAAACCACTTTTCATAGTCTGATATTGCAAAATAATTGGGTAACAATATTATAAAAACGATTGCTTTTTCTTTCACAATTTTACATTCTTGGCCAACGGCGGGACATAAAAGCTAGTTCTCAATAATTTATATTGAATTTTCATTTGTTGCTGATGTGTGATGATATTTTTTTTGTTTTTTTTTAATTTTCATTAGTTTATTTCTATTTTGTATATTTTTATGTATTTTAAAGCATGTTGTATAACCACTATATTTTTTACTCACGTAAAAGGCGTAGAGCCGTATAAATAAATAAATATAAAAAAACTACTTGAAAATGTGCTTAGCACGAAACCGGTCGTAGGTTGCAGTCCTTAAATAAATAGTGGAATTAATTTTAAACAAGTGTTTTTATTTTTTTATTTTTTTTTATTTTTATTTATTAAAAATATAAATTAATTTAAAAAATGTATCTTTACTATCGAGAATCGAACCTTTAACTCAATAGACAGATGAGCCATGAAGGCTTACATTATACACTATAATTACTAGGTAATTTTCAAATGTTTATTTAGTATCGATTACAAAGTAACACTATACATAATAAAGCATAATACATACATATGCATTTAAAAAATAATAATAATATCTAATATTAAATAATTTTTTTTCCCATTATTCTACAACATAACTCTGAATTTTCATCGAGTTTACAAAACCTCTAATTCGCACTCGGCGCAGCCCATGTAAATTTTCAATTATATAACTATACGATATGTGAACAAAATTGGTCGAGGCAGGATTCGAACTCTCAACCACAATTCAACGCGCTCTGCCATCTAATTTTTTTCTTTATTAATCTGTATGGATTGTTAATTATAATATCGTGTTGCGCTATGGTTAGAGAGATAACAATATGACAAGAAAACTATTTACCAAACGACCAAAACTATTAATTCTAGCAAGTCGTTCCTTTTTCTTACATTTGAGCTCATGCAGTTCATAATATGGTCTACTAACACGACAATTCGAAGATACTGTCCAGATACAACTATGAATGTTTGGAGTTACCAATTTATTTTAAAAGCTCTATTATATGGTTTGGTTAATCTCCTATAATAAACACGAAACAAAATGGAGATCTAAGTTTATCTTGAGAGACCCGGAAGTATTTCGTTTAAGTATTTACTACAACAATTTATTATGGGCATTATGGCCATTTCAATCTAATGAGTAGAATGATGCGCTCCTTTAATTCTTTACACACACAGATAGAGAACTTCGACATATTCTAAAACAGCCTCAGCACCTTCAAGCGTTTGATAAAAGCAAGTCAACAATAATTGTGAGATGTTTTATATTTTGCATAGTCGATTGTTTCTTAATAATAGTTTTTCTGAAGGATGTTTTTAATAATACACTACACTGTGAATGTTATAGTTACCTAATTAAAGACTAATTTAATCAATTATGATTTACTTATAAACATAATGTAGTAAACACATGTTATTCGCGCATTGCAACTAATAATATTCTGATTCTAACTGTGTTTATATTTATGTGTATTCCTATGTTCTGTTGGTGTCTCTTTTAATAAGTTTAGTTTGTCGATCGACAATTCTTGATAAAACTCCATTGTATGTAGATATATTTCAAATATAAAAAAAAATACTTTGTAATAGTTCTATTGAATCTATTTGATTATCGACGCGTTTCTTGCAAGGCACATCGTCAGAATAATGATCGTCATCGTCAGATTGTTCTGACTATGTGCCTTGCACGAAACGCGTCGATAATCAAATAAATTCAATAGAACTATTACCAAGTATTTTTTTTGTATTTGTAATATATCTTCATCTCTTTTCATAAATAAATTAGTGCTGTACTGCAAAATTTCCTTTGACGTAAGTATCTATGAAAGTTGTCAAAGTGAATTATAATAATCGGATGCTCGAAAAGTCTCATGAAATTTCTATTAATCGGATGCTCGAAAAGTCTCTTGAAATTTCTATTAATCGGAAGCTCGAAAAGTCTCTTGAAATTTCTATTAATCAGATACTCTAAAAGTCTCTTGAAATTTCTATTAATCGGATGCTCGGAAAGTCTCTTGAAATTTCTATTAATCAGATACTCTAAAAGTCTCTGGAAATTTCTATTAATCGGATGCTCGAAAATTCTCTTGAAATTTCTATTAATCGGATGCTCGAAAAGTCCCTTGAAATTTCTATTAATCAGATACTCTAAAAGTCTCTTGAAATTTCTATTAATCGGATGCTCGGAAAGTCTCTTGAAATTTCTATTAATCGGATTCTCGGAAAGTCTCTTAAAATTTCTATGAATCGGATGCTCGAAAAGTCTCTTGAAATTTCTATCAATCGGATGCTTGGAAAGTCTCTTGAAATTTCTATCAATCGGATGCTCGAAAAGTTTATTGAAATTTCTATTAATCGGATGCTCGAAAAGTCTCTTGAAATTTATATTAATCAGATACTCTAAAAGTCTCTTGAAATTTCTTTTAATCGGATGCTCGGAAAGTCTCTTGAAATTTCTATTAATCAGATACTCTAAAAGGCTCTTGAAATTTCTATTAATCGGATGCTCGAAAAGTCTCTAGAAAATTTCTATTAATCAGATACTCTAAAAGTCTCTGGAAATTTCTATTAATCGGATGCTCGGAAAGTCTCTTGAAATTTCTATTAATTGGATGCTCGGAAAGTGTCTTGAAATTTCTATTAAAACCACAATGAATCAATTTTGCTGCGAGGCACCAGTTTCGAATAGTGCTTCAACTCTTTTCTTTTCATCGTCAATTTCGAGTGTCCCGTAAGAGCCGGGTAAACGAAAATACAACAGGCAACAATAACATCTCACAAAGTTCAGCAATGAGGTTCATCACCCACTGTGAATGTTGTGCCTTTTTAGATGGGACAAGAATGGTAAGTGCAGATATTCGCACATTGTGGATAATCGCTCTATAAAAATAAAGGGAAAAATATAATTTTGACATTTCACAATATGACTAGTTGCATGTTACACATGCGATCCAACTGTCGGTGGCGATAGTATGTACATATAATTGAAGAATACGTACCAAACTATTAACACATAAACACGAATTAATAAATTTTGGGCTATGTAAATTGAGTGGATCAAAAGTTATAAGGGGGGACGGACCCACAAACACACTGACAGACAGACACACTAAATGTTCTACTGCGAATTCTGAATAAATCCGTATATATGCTGCGAAGGCTCTAAGTTGGATATTTTTTTTTTACTTCAAAGTTGGAAAAACCGTGAAAAATATAGACCCTGATTGATACATTGTCTATATGTTAAGAGAACAAAGTTCTCTTGAACAAAACGACAGTTGGATAATTCATCATGAACACGTCATGCTCTTTGTCAAATGAAAATTAGGTGACAATAATTTCACGTTACCTTCACTCATTTCAAAAGCGTAAAGGTGAAGCACTGACAGGAAATATGGTCTCCTGAGTACCTTCATTACTTAGTTCGTATTATGTTGATGATTTGAACTATTATTACATGCATAATGGTGACCTTAACCGAATTTTCATCTATAATTTACCTACAATATTAACCTCCGTTTTTCTGTAGTTACAATGTGTCAATAATTATATGGTGACTAGATTTTTTTGTCAAACATACATGATATTAACAAAAAGTTACACAATTATCACATTACTCCATAGTCAAGCATTACATTTGCCTCTCTATTCTTTCTTCTGCGTCAATTTATTTTTATTTTACATATCTTCTCGGGCAACTAACAGGCACTATGTCAAATATTCATTTAACACGCACCCAATAACAAGTTGCCGCATTCTGGAGACTTTAATCGATATTTATCATCTCACAGAGCCAGACTGAAAACACAATTAAAAACTGTGTGTCCACCGGGAATCGAACCCGGGACCTTTGGATCAGTAGGCAAACACCTAACCAACTGAGCCACGAAGGCCGACAAATTTATATTACCCATTACATTGATATACTAATACTAGCCCTTTTTTGGTAGTAATACAAGTATAATCACATTATTTTTAACTCATAGTCTTATTGAAAAAATCACAAGAAGTTAATATCATTTTCAAATTCATGCTCTGTATTCTTATTCAGATGAGCTTGCATTTTTTAAACCAGGTCCATCACAGTAATTACCACAAAATCTTTAAGATTTGGTTCACAAAGATTTGGTTCGTTTATATTCGTACCTATTGCTTTTATAATTATTACTATCTACTATGTGCGTGCCATCATTAACACTATGATAAAAATACGTATTTTGTTTTCTTTCAATTTTTTGAGTTTTTTAATCAAGACAGGTAGATATTATGCATAAATATAATGTTTATTACACATGTTTCAATGTCTTTCAATGTTTTCAAAGACATTGAAAGAAGAGTTATGGTAGGTAACAGAATATTCGGAGCTCTCAGACCAGTAATGTCCGATCCAAACATCTCAAAGGAAGCCAAAATTGCCGTACATAATGCAATTGTAGTGCCCACTTTGATGTATGCCAGTGAAACATGGACGTGGCAAAAGACGCATGAAAGTAGAATAAATGCTGTGGAAATGAGATCACTAAGAAGAGTATGTAATAGAACGATATATGATAGAATAAAAAATGAGCAAATAAGGAGAGAATGCAAGATAAAGAAGGATATTATATGTAAAATGAAATTGAAGGCTTTGAGGTGGTTTGGACATATAGAAAGAATGAATGATGAACGACTGACCAAAAAAATATACATGGGTGTAAGAGATGGAATGAATAGTAGGGGCCGCCCCAGAAAGGGATGGCATGACCATGTGAATGATATTTTGAATGAAGGAAATATTAGAAGCTTGAATAATCGACGAGCATGTAGGAGACGATGTATGGATGTAAAGAAAGCTAGGAATGTATGCAAAAATAGAGGAGTATGGCGCTCGGTTCTCTCTGCTTACCCCGTAAGGGATATGGCGTGATGGTATGTATGTATTACACATGTGTCGATGATCAAGGAAGAAAGCAATATTATAATTTCAAGGATTTACTCAAATAATGCAGTATAAACACATTACTGAGTACCTACACTTTTTATACTTATTTTTTATAACATATTTAAATTGGAATTTGATTAAGTTTTTTTCTGGCGATATCATTGAACTTTTTTAACGCTCCATAAATGGAGGTAAGTAATTGTGTATAAGGAATCATTATATGAAAACAAGTCACGTTTTAAATCTAAATCTTATTTACCAAAGACATTGAACAGTAAAAACGGTTTAAAGTTAAACCGATATAATCTCAACATTGGCAAATACCGTGACTAAACTTCCTACAATCAGATAAAATAAATAAATTTGTTTAGGTAGGTGCTGTAGCTTCAGACATCGAACATTAACTATATTTTCCATTTATTTACTAGCAATCCAACTGCTAACAATTTATTATTATTTTTATAATCAGTGGATTGTGGCCATCTTTCAACTTTTCTCAACATATATTAGTGTACACTTGTTTCGTCTCTATAGATTGACAATCTCTCAATTCATTTTTATGGAATATATTTATAATGGAGATTGGCAGGCCACGTATACCGAACAGGAGGATAATGTTAGCTTGGAAACCATGAATTACAACCTGAGGTGTTGGGAGACCGCCAATGAGATGGTGGAATTACATCAGCCATCATGCTGGTGTCAATTATATGCTGACACCCCAAGATAGAGTGGCTTGGAAGGTGATGGAGGAGGCCTTCGTCCAGGAGTGGATGGGATTAGGCAAAGAAGACAAAGCCATTGATAATTTATATATTCTTAAAACAAATATTTTAAAACACAATTTTTGAAAGATGAAATTATGGAAAGGAAATAGACGAATATCATTGAAAAATTAATCAGCACTAAGGTAATGCACCCTACATCTATAACATAATGATGTTTATATGAAGTCTATTGAAGTTGTACAGAGAACCCAGGTTTTTGTGATACGCCTTAGGTAACTAACCATATACACAAAAAGGAGCTTATTTTACACAGGCACTCTTTGCATGATACCTGTTGAGAAGTTGATTTAAAAAAAATCTGAAATCATGAGAGTAATATGGCTAACTGTTGTAAGTTGTTGGGTATTAGGTTGTACCATTTCTTATCCAACAAAGTACAAACCAGAACAGCGCAGAAGCCAATAATCTCAGTCGTCCAGAACCGCAGATTGAGCTGGCTTGGTCATGCGCTTCGTATGTTCCCCGAGAGTATTGACTATGCAAGCCTCTTTTACACTCCGGACGGGACGAGAAGACGAGGCAGGCCAAAATTCACCATCAAGCGAGCATTCTCTGCGGACCTGCATGATGCTGAGATGAAGCTGTCCATCTGGCGCAAGATAGAGAGGCTTGGAGAAATTTCGTGGCGTCCACATGATCAACACTGGGAGCGAACGTAGAATAAATAAGTAAGTAAAAAGCCTAACTATTAAAATAATTGTAAGTGTAAAAAAAAGGATTTTAGAATCTTAAATATAATACAAAGTAGATACATACATACATTACACTTCACTGAATAATTAATGAATGAAGTAGGTATTAAATACATGTTTTTTAATTTGTCACCTGCCTGAAAAATTTCATATCATCACATCTCTTCTGGGTTATTTTTTTTTCATCTAGATCAGACTATAAAAAAATAATTATATTGGTACAAGATGCGAACGTTTATTCGCGTGTCTCTGATCGAATATGAGAGTTCATTGTCAGACCGTATGAAACCGGTTATCTTTAGTTACTTTACGTACCTAGTTACAGTAACTAATCCCTATCATAATATTTTAGTGAGTAATGTATGTATATGTATGTGTCGGTATGTGTGTATATTTATGTGTAGGTATGTGTATATTTTTTTTCTGATTATCAATCATAAACTAGAAAACTTTAAGTGTTATATTTTTTTCTACGTATCGCTTCCTTTACGACTATTGAGTCAACTAGATAAATAAAAAAACAACTTTTTAATCCTATTACTGTGATATTTTACATTTTTTCTACAATTTTTGTTCAAATTGTTTCGTCAAATGAAATGTCAAAATTTGCTTTTTTACATGAGCAAAATTTTGTTTTCTTAAAAACAAAAGGTAGGTACCTACGTATTCACAAGAATGCATACATATTTTCAATTAAGTATAACTTAGCGTTAGAGTAAAAATATGATGATTATTTTGTTTAATTTTAATGTTTTTCGTATTTATAAAAAGTAAAAAGTTTTCTGTATGAACCAATATATCGTGTATAAATTAACTGCAAACATTCATCTATTGGAAATTTCATAAATTAAGTTTTTCATACTAAAAATTTTAACTTAAGGGTTATAATTTTTAGTACCTATGAAAAACTTAATATAGAGTGAAAAATAAAGTGATTATTTCATTTTACATTGACGGTTTTGTTGATTTTCGTCGCCATAGTTTCGATCAAATCCTCATATACCTGTGTGTGTAGCTATGTTCATTTGAGGTTGCAAGAGTCATTTAATTCATGAATAAATTTATCTTGCAAGTATGTATGTTCTATGCCCATTTAAATTGGATGTTTTTTTGTATTTATTAATTTATTTATTTTTTAATTTTCTAGAATTTCGTTTATTTAACTCACAAAATATTTTTGCGAAAACGATGTACTTGGAATTCATTCAAGATGGACTGAAGAAATCAACGACTAATCTTGCTGAAATTTTGCACACATATGCTTTCGATCACGATCTATGTAAATGGGTTGTGGCTGACACTAAACTCTTAGCAACGCTTATATTCAATTACATTTAAACCATTTCCCATAGACCGATCTCTCCAATTTGTTTATACACACTTGCTTCCGATGAAAATATAGAAAAACAAATAGGTTGTGGCCAAAACTACACTCGTTCCTACACATTTATTAAATATAATTTCAAACCACTTCCTAAAGTACATTATTTGAGACTGAATGGACAGAGGGGACTGCTTTTTTAATAACTTGCTTACATATGCCGACCGCCGTGGCACAGTTGGTAAGCCGTTCGATTCCCACCAGAGGAGAAAAATTTATTTAAATTAATTTATCATGCTAATATTGCTTCTCTGGTCAGGAAACACTGATTAGTAGGAAGAAATTGCCATATGGCAATAAGTTCGCCACTTGCGCAGGGTGCAAGGAAGTGTTCATGATTTATGATACGTATTTTAATATTTATTTATTGTATTTAGTATTTTTTACTCATTTTGATTCTTTACAAATAAATATTTCGAAAATAACAAAAACGATTATCTTGATGAGTTATTTCATTGCTTCATGTTTACCTTCCCGAGCAGCGCCGGGTATAAAAAACAAAATTTAAATTATAGCAAAATTATAGATTTTAACGTTTAAACAACATACATAGCATCACGCAATTACCACGTAGGTTCGGTATATGAAACCGACCGCCATAATATTTCATACACTTAACATTGAAAAAAATAAGTGTATGTAATATTTAGGTATATTAATAGATGATAAATTTAAATTCGATAAACACTGAATATATTATGAAAAAAAGGGCAAAGAAGTTGGTTTCTGAAAAAAAAAAGAATACCTTAGATTTTCAAACATTAAAATTAATTTTTAATTCCCCATTTAAATTAATGTTCTTGTGTCCTATTCCTCTCCAATGAAACTCAAAATAGAAAATTACAGATTATTCAAAATATGGGAATGAGAACAATTTGAAAATGCAACAGGTAGATATACAAGAATAAACCTAATGTTATAATTTTAAACTAAAATTAATGACAGTAAAGCAATACATTATATACAACACATCAAATTTGATTTACAAACTAAAAAATAATATGCTTCCAAAATATATGCAGAAAAATATATTATTCAATGTCAGTGTTCACGCTTACCCTACGAGAGGATTTAATTTGGTTTAAAAAATTTTTTTGGTTAGTAAAATTGTATTCAAAGTTGGTCAATGTTAAAAGAAAAATATTCAACGGTTTGAAAAATTATATTCATATATTATAATGGATTTTTTTATGAAAAATATATGTAACAAGCGAAATTTATTATTTTGGCAATGTTGAGTTCTCTGCTGGGAATCGAACCCAGGACACCCGCACAGAAACCGAACGGCTTACCAACTGTTCCACGGCGGTCGGATTATCATATTATTATGTAATCATTTGAAGTTAATTTATTAATTTTTTAAAATTTTATTGTTTTTTAAAATAATAATAATAATAAAATTGTTTTATCATCTAAAATCTTTAATCTTTAAATATACTAAAATTTTTAATGTATAGGCGCCAACACCACTTTTCAGGTTCAAAATAAAATTCAATCACAGATATAAATTTAAAGAATTTCATCCCCTTAACCATCAATGCTTTAATTTCAATATTATTTTCCTCACATCAAATTCTCAGCGGGTATCATTGATAGTGAATCCTTTAAGTTTGGTAAGCGTTGGTATAATCGACTTTAATTCAGTCGACCCAAACTATAATATATTTTTCAATTTTTTCAAATATATATCATTAAGGTATGAAATATAAATTTAATCGGCTAATCAGTTTATAAGATTATTACAATTCCTTCTTTATGATATAACCTTTCGAATTATTTCAAAATCATCTCACGTAAATCAGGTTTAAAAATATTTTTTTAAATGTACCTATAGGAACCAAAGATTTATCCAACTGTCGATTTTTTCAAGAGAATTTATTCTCTTAACATATCGACAAAGTATTAAGCCAAGACCCGCGTATAAGGAATGCTAGGAACATTGTTTATGGCGTAGTGGACTTTTTGCATGCTTAAAACACCAACTTAGAGGCTTCGCAGCATATATGTTCCCATACATGGATTTACTCAGAATTCGTAGTAGAATATTTCATGTGAGTTTTGTGTGTCTGTGTGTGTGTGTCTGTTTGTCCCCCCCCCTTATAACTTTTGATCCGATGGATTTACAAAGCCTAAAATTTCAAAATATATAGACAATTTTAGGTGCACAAAACTTTTATACTCAGTAATTAGATTTTTTGTTCCAGTCAGGGGTTATCAACATTTTAATTTTTATAGCATTTGTCCACATATCTCAAAAATGATAAAAGCCAGAATGCTGAAATTTTGTACAAATATAGTCAAATATAGTATCTTGAAAAACAGTTCCAGGGTTTCTCAAACTTTTTTTATTACGAAGCAAAAAGATGGTATGACAACTTTTTATCTTTAACTGCCTTTATTTCCATTTCTTTTAAAAATATCGTAAAATGACGAAACATGTAAACTAGAGAATTTAATTTTCAATAAAAAATGAATACATTGAATACATTATAGTAATATATCTCAATTGTATGAAGCAATGTCGTCACTAAAAATTGAATTTAGTGACGACATTGCTTCATACAATTTGTATGGCAGTCGCCTATACACAATAATATATAATAATACTACTTAATAGTTTGATACTTAAATCTCCAAACATACATAAATACCATCATGCTGTTTTCATATTCTGGATAGAAAAAAGGACTGACCTCCATAATATCCTATCTTGACATACATACCTACATGTATTGTATAGAAAATAATATATCCTAAAATATTCAATAATTTGGATTTATGGGTTTATAGTTAAATTCTTATTCTTCAACTATACATACTATCGCTATCGACAATTGGATCTGTGTTACATGCAACTAGTTTATACAAAACATCAAGACGAATCATAAAATATAAACAATCTATAAAATATCTAGACCAATTTATCAATTATAATAAAAAAGCCTTAATAATTCCACAACAAAAACTCTTTTACTATTAGATAAAAAAAAATATGTTGAGTTCTACACTTGAATAAACAAAGTCATTATTGATACATTCCTAGTTGATACGAGTATAACGTTTTTTTACTGTTTTCGTATGAACAGTATTGAGTCATAAATGTGTTGATTCGTGAGTATTTGTTTAATATAAATATCAAACAATTGAATTCATCTCCGTCCATATGGGAAAGTAATCGTGCGACTGAACGCTAAACGAAGCGACGCAACTGTCGATTAATAAATCGAGACAAAAAATACATACATAGATAAAAATATTGTTCCTTCCATCTATCCATACCATCGCGGCATATACCACAATGAGGAGTAACCAGTGACAGGGGTGCGGGTTTGAATACCTTATAAGAAAAAGAACCACACGTGCGTGTATACCCACATACCAATCTCGTCTCACCTATAAAGACAGTAGAGTGGAAGAACTTTTCTAAACAGTAGCCTTACTCTTGAAACTTGAATCCGATCCCGATTTCAAATTTTCATTTAGAACTTATTTAGAATTCTGGAACTTAATCTCGCTTATTTGGCGATCGTCCTTTTAGCCCTTATAAGGGCCTTTTTTGCCGATTTGGCTGTGAAGTCGAGTGACGTTCGGCCGCCATTTCTGTGTCAATTCGTTTCGAGTCTTATCTTTCATAGCTTTTCTTGCCTAGAAGACTTTGGGTTCAACTCAACAGAATCCGCACAGGCCAGGGGTGCTGTTACTACCTTCTCTGGAAGTGGGGGAAAAGAACCTCTCCCAATTGCGAATGCGGAGCGGAGACTCAGACATTTGGTGGGGGATTGCACCTTACACGGTTTCGAGGGAGAGATGGAGGACATCCACAGACTCGTCCCAACGGCGGTCGACTGGCTATTGGCAGCAGAGTTTCGACTCTGAGCCAAGCAGATGCCGATGCCATACGCAAATAAATAAATAAATTTAGAACTTACCTATCTGTCGCCTGCGTACATTCAAATGAACGACTATTATCTACTATTAAAACATACCTATAATACCTACCGCATTCATTCTCCATTACAAAGGTAGGTTATTAGCGAGTCGGATCGTATTGGGATCGGATTTGCAGTCGAGAGTAAGGCCGCTGGTACACTTATTTAACAGAAACATTTTTAGGTAATCAAAAGTGACATTTTTGCTTGCGCTATTTGGTTACATTTTGCCTCTCAATTAATTGAAACTTTACTTTATACAACCGATTACGGCATTATGTGAATCGGTAGATGCGACTTCGTTTAATTGACTACAGAAAATTTATCACCACTGCATACATCGATATATCATTATATTAGATGTTTAAGTCAGGAACCTGGACTTAAACATCTGACAAGCAGGAATCTTGACCCTGCGCTCAACTCTAACATAATAATATCTATATATATTACTGTAATCATAATTTTCTAATTTGTGATGTACTGTGCTGCCATACGATAAATAAATAAATAATATATCATTATGTGTAAAAATAAAAGTGAAAATATTATCAGAACTTACAATTAAGTTTAATAATTAATTATTTATGTGTTGTCATTGAATACATTGAACATATAAATTCAAAAAGTTATAAAATATAATTAAGACAGTTATAATTTATTAATTGTAATATATCTTATTGGTATATAATAAATATTATATAAGGAATATATTAATACACATTTGATAAACGAAAAAATAATAAATTAGAATTACGGATATATTCTGTTACATAATACAATAAAATTTATTTGTTTCTTGAATTAAACGAAAATCTCCCATTATCAACATTCTCATTTTGTCGGCCTTCGTGGCTCAGTTGGTTCGGTATCTAAATTTTGATCCAAATGTTCCGGGCTCGATTCCCGGTGGAGACAATTTTCCGTACTATGAAAACATGAAAATTTCACTCATAATTATGATTTACGACATAATAAAAATATTTGAGCTAAAAATCGGAAAGACAATATTTATGTTTCGATTCATTGACGACATTTTGGTCGTGCTAATGTGTCAGTCACTTGTCGCTAGTCGCACTTGTGAATTTATATGTACAGTTTATTATACATACATACATACATACTTTTATATTGTTACAATCCCAATTGGAACGCAGACTAAACCAATCACAAAGAATAAAATCAATCTTATTCAAATATGCATCGAATGATTCATGGCGTGAATTCAACAATATCATTTAGTACTAACTTACTTCTATTTATGCACCATCATAAAGGTTCTGGTATACGACACGGTCTTCGGACAGCAGAGATTTAAAACTCTAAATATTTTTATTTGAAACCTCAGTATGGAGATAAAGTCTCCTGCGTTAAATACACACGAGGCGATGTGGCTTGGTCTACGAAATCATTTGTAAATTACGAAAAATAAAATATAAATATAATTTATTTTACAAACGTGACTCATTCACCGGTATCGCTCAATGCCGAGCGATGGAATGATGATGGAACGATGTTCGTCATTGAGCGTTACCGATTTATGGGAGTCGCGTTTACGAACTAAACTAAATAGAACGTAATATTTTTTTCATAATTATATGTAATTATGGAGTTGTATCATGAAGTGACAGTTTCATAAAGTGAAAATAATAATAATCTTTGGTCACTTTTGATACTTATATTTTTTTGTAGAATCGTTATAGATTTGAATTCAAATATAAATTGTTTTTTAATTTGTGCGTTTTTTATGTTGCTTTTATGTACACACACGATATTTTTATTTATTTTGTACTAATTCTTGGTAATGAATAGGTAGGTACTTTCAAATATTAATTTAAAACGCACCCAATAACAAGTTTGCACATTCTGGAGATTATGAGATTATCGTCTCACAGATTCAGATAAGATCACATAATTATAATATGTATCTCTATTATTGGGAATCGAACTCAGGACCTTTGGCTCAGGAGTCAGATATCTTATCACCTGAGCCAAGAAGGCCGACAATTCAAACAATGCATAAAATTTTAACGGTTAAGTCGACTTGCAATTGCCTTAAATATGACATTAATCACAAAAAAAGTAATTGTATTCGATGCAGTAAAAAGTGTGCACATAGGTTGGTTTATTACGATAAGGAACTTTCGTTCGATTGACCCAAGCAACACACTTAAGAAATGTACAATTATATGTTTTGTCGACGACCGCTAGAGGTTAAAAAGGCAGCAATGATTGAATGAATATGGTGTATTATTTGCACGCCATACAAGATATGTGATTTTAATCTCCAGAGGTCATAATCTCGTGCCTTTCGCCCGCGCCTTTAATGAACGTATTCAAAGAACATAGGCACTTATATTTGATTCTTGGCATTTCAGATTGCATCGACATATGATGCAAACATATAAATTTAATTAATTTACCTCAATATTTCGTCATAATTCTTTCTTTTGCGGCGGTAGTTTCATTAATTTCACGGGGAGATCTATGAACCAATCAACATATTGTAGTAATGAGCATATTTTATCAACTAAAGGTCTTATCACGTTCATTCAAGTATCATTTTGTAGAGTATTTAATGTTTTTTTTATATTTTTTTCATGCATGCAAAATTTCATGCATTCTTACGGATGGATGCGTTTTTCAAATTAATTGTAGCATGTGAATAAATACATGTATACCATGAAGTTAACCTTTTCTTAACCGAATTATGAAAGCATTATGAAAATAAATATGTTTCATAAAAAAATTGGCAAAATATGTGATTATAAAGAGATTTTGATAATTTTTATATTTTTTTTCCTTTTTCTGGAAATTGTAACGATTCTAATTGTCATCATTCATATATAAAACTATATACTTTTCATAAAATAAAAAATCTTTCATTTTTAATTATTATTAGAGATTGAAGGAAATATAATTACCTATTTAAAAAAATAGCATGCTAGGAAACAAAAAAAGCTCACATTTATTAAATTTTGAATAACCGTGTTTAGCAAGAAAAGCACATTTCGCAATAACCGAGTTTTCAACCGTACAATAACCGAGTCGCAATTACCGAGTACAGAAGTTTCCGTCATTCTCAGTATTGTAAGCGATCAAAAGTTAGTATTGTGATTAATAATTTAGAAGAGAAATAAGACAGCTGATAACAATTTTCATTGAGATATACATAAAATACATTAATGATTCCAATTGGAATCATCGGTTAAGAAAGGGTTAAAATAACACAAGCTGGAGAAGAAATGATGTGAAAATTTTTAATTTTATTTCTTTTAAATGGGCAAAGCTATAAACTTAAACATCATAATTTGCAATCATATTTCTCAAATATGTAAGCAGTTTGTTTCTTAAATAAATACCATAAATATTTTCAACATTTCTCTAGTCACATAATTTTAAAATTCAGCAAAGATTTTTTTATTTATTTACTTCGGAAAACAAACAAGATACAATGATAAAAGAATATACAACAGTTATAATAAATATGGATGATACATTGCATCTCAATTAAATGTATTTACAACGTTTATTCTATATTACTCCATAACTACATGTCGTATAGAAAAAAATCTTTTATGTTTTTTTTGTGAGGATATAAATTTTCTTGCTGTAGGGCATATTCATTTTTTTAAGGTAAAAGATTATATTAAAGGGTTTATCTATACCTACTGTATTAAACTTAACCCCTAATTTTGTAATTTATTATTTTAAATTTGTAATGCATTTTTGTGTGTGTTTTGTTAGTTGGCATTCACTGTTAAAAGTATCATTATTTCAAAATTCTTTAGCCCCGGCACAGGTTTTTTACCTAGTGGAGCATTGCAGTTACAACAAGTTGCATGTAACACATGAGATCCAACTGTCGATAGTGATAGTATGTACAGTTGAAGAATAAGTACCAAACTATAAACCCATAAATACAAATTATTTAATATTTTAAGATATTTGGTTTTCTATACAACATATGTACCTAGGTATGTATGTCAAGATAGGATAGTATGGAGGTCAGTCCTTTGATCCTACCCAGAATGTGAAAACAGCATGATGGTATGTATGTATGTATGTTTGGAGATTAGTATCAAATTATTAAGTCTTCTTAGATATTGTGAGTAGGCTACTTCCATACATATTGTATGAAGCAATGTCGTCACTAAATTCAATTTTTATAAAAATTGTTAATAAAAATTTGAGATGTGCTAATACAATGCTGATATTTTATATAGAAAATTAAATTTTCTAGTTGGGGTCTTTCGGCTTTTTTCGATATTTAAAAAAAAATTGGAAATAAAGGCAGTTAAACTCATAAATTTATCATAAAAAAAAAAAATTTCTTAATAAAAAATATTTGAGAAACCCTGGAATTTAAAAAAAAACTATTTTGAGATTTTGTAATTGTCTATGTTTATACCAATTTTCAGCGTTCTAGCTTTTACGGTTTCTGAGATATATGGAAAAATAAATCAAAATTTCAAAAGTTGATAACCCTGACTGAAACAAAAATTCACAATTCTGAGTATAAATGTTTTGTAGGCCTATAACTGTTTATATATTCTAAAAATTTGGGCTCTGTGAATTGAGCGGATCAAAAGTTATAAGGGGGGGGGGCACACAGACAGACACACACACACACACACACACACACACACAAAACTCACAAAAAATGTTCTACTCCGAATTCTGAGTAAATCCATGTATAGGAACATATATGCTGCGAGGCCTCTAGTTGGTGTTATTAGCTTGCAAAAAGTCCACTACACTATACAAAATTTGCCTTCGTACACGCATCTTGGCTTAATAATGTCGATTCATTAAGAGAATTGAATTCTCATGAACGAATCGACAGTTGGAATATCATTTGTCAATTATATACAATAAATGTATGAATAAATAAATAAATGAATATATATGTGCTTTTATATAAATGTTTGTGACAGATTTTTTTCACTTCAAGTTAGGAGGGCAAATCCGGTCAAATAATGGAATCAAAACCCTAATGATCACCCATATCGTGGATCACACACACTTCAATGAGCTCTTAAACATTAATAGATTTATTCAACTCCTCAATAAATAATATTAAATCAAAACTTTTCTCACAATAATTATTCATAATATATCATAAGATATTATAGAACTCCATAAAATAATTATAACCATGATAGGGTTATCATGGGGGTTTTGGTTCCACCGCTTTACCGGACTTGTCCCCTTGGTTTGTTCTAAAAATACAAAAAATCAACAAATTTTGTGTTTCCGATAGTTTATATCACGTATAAACCCTTTTTAACCCACGCGATTGTCAACCTTACTAACACGTAACTTCATAGTGTATTAGGCTGTTTTAATGTACCATGCTTTCTCTCAAATTGTTTTCTTCTGCAGTTCTTGTATTTGGTTTGTTTATTCCTTGAAACTGAGGGTTCTTAATTTCATAGAGTTCATATTCCAATTAAACGAAACCATAGATTTTCATTTAATATACCTACTAAATGTCGCAGTTAGTAAATTTTATATGAATCGAAGTGAGGCTTTTTTCCGCGGTACTTTTGACAACAAGGTTGGCAGACTTCATTGTTTTTCTAATGAGAATAATGACTAATGTGAATTGTTTTCGGATTTGTTTGTCGAAAAAAACACTTTGTTCATTGAGATTTAAAGAACAGTTATCTAGGAAGTGTTGGAATGTATGAAAAACTGCAATATGTTGCCAACCAACACGTAAAACGCGCGAGCGTCAAAGTACATGATAAAGCGCTTTTACTATTGTATTTTATTAAGTAATTAATTCATTCATTATTATTGTTTATTAATTAATTTTTTTGTTAATTTTTTAATTTATTAATTATTTTTTTTATTTATTACCATGACTCACTTATTGTACGGAGTAATCCATCTAGTATATTACATAATAGGTATATGAAAATCTATGCACGAAACATCGCTTCATGTCAACTATGCTTCACAACAACGATCAGTCGAATATGTTTTGTCCATAGATAAGTTTTGGTTCATGTTACGTACCATAAAGTCAATGCGCGCGTCCATGTCAACGCGTCACTAATTCTCAAACAGTCAACAATGGAAATTTTAATATAAATCTGTTGTCTGCAATCGGCAATGTTCAGTATCGGTGGACCTTCTATACCGCGGAGTTGATTGGCGACTCTGTTTGGCCTATACATACTTTAGTTTATTATAAACTACGTAGATACATTCACCACCTGTTCTTTTTCTCAGCTCAGTCCTTGAGGTATGTACCTACTTTGTTATTATGTATTTCTTGTGTTTTATTATTGTACATACGCTCTTGTTGGATACTCAATTTGTTTTTGTTTTATATCTTCGTTTACCGGTGCATTTAATTTTATCGTAGTGATAAATCAATGTATTTATAACCTCACTCACCGTATAGAGTGGAAGATTTTTCAACGTACGAATTACTATCACCATTTTTTTTTTTTTAACAATTGAGTCCGCGTTTAAACGGAAGAAATCCATATTTGTAGGTATACCAACATTTATTATTTTTTAAATTTATTTATTTTTATTTTTTTTTATACATACACTGATAATTATTGAATCTGTAATGCCTCACTAGGCAAATAAATCTGTGCCGGGTCCAATGCATCTCGAGAAATTATTATTCACCTTTTCATTAGGTACTCAGTTATAAAGGATCTTATAAGGATAAACTGTCATCCCATTTATCTTTTTTGATTTTAATAATAATAATAAACACTTCCTTGCACCCTGCGCAAGTAGCGAGTTTTTTACCGTTTGGTAATTTCTTTCAACTAACCTGTGTTTCCACCCCAGAAAACAATATTTGCGTGAGAAATGAATTTTCATAAATTTCGCAAAAGCCAAAAGGCTAACCAACTGTACCATGGCGCCGGCATTAATAATCTCTTAAATATGTATCTAGGTATTTATGTTGTTTTAGAATGCTTTCATAATAGTAGGTATATAATTGTTTTTCGTTTTTGGAAAATTTTTAATATCTCAATAAAGACGAAACTGGAGCATACAGGGCTTACGACCTGTCATCGTATTTTCCTAAAAATATAATTTACTTCCGGCAGGTATAAAAATCTAATGTTTGCCTAAAAATAATACCTATGCGATAAAATATTAGATTTGTGTTTTTAGTATTTATTTGTGTCGCTAATTATAATAATGGTAACAAACTCACTTAAAAAAACATTTTTCACTCTTACCATTAAGTATAGTGTTTAAAAATGATTTTTATCACAATAGTATATTTTTAGTGGTTCATTTTACTTCATTTGTGATAAAAAATGGCTTAATAATTGTAGTGATTAACCTTCCATAAAAATATTTTACGTATGTAAGTTAGGTTAGATTTTTTTAATTTAAATTATACGTATCAGTAACACTGTTCATAATTATTTCATGTTTTGTATTTTTAAATGGCGCGGTGTATTGTACGAAAAAGTGTAGCTTCGCAATTTTATCATGCACAAGTTCTATAAGATGTAGTATATTTATCAGTATATATGTATCTTGACATATCTCGGATGAAAATGGATGGGTTTACTCAGATCTGCACAGCCCTAGTGATCTTTCACGTTCTTTGCCGAAAACTATACCTAAAGACTATTTTTATTGTTATTTTAATATTTTTTAATACCGAGTATGACTTATTAAAAATTATATATTATATAAAAGGTAGAGGTAGATAATATATAAATTTATTTGATTTGTTTATAAAAAATCAATTTTATTAAACAGGTAATCAGGGGGGCAAGTCTGGTTGACCGTCGAAATGAAAACCCTCCTTGTTTACCCATATCTTGGATATAATTATTATATGGAGTTATACAATATCTTTAGATGTCATAGAACTCCATACGATAATTATATCCATGATATGGGTAATCACTGGGGTTTTGATTTCGCCGGTCGAACCAGACTTGCCCCCCAGATGAAGGTCATAAATATATTTCTCTTAACAACTTATTACTCTTAAAGTATTTTTAGCCGACTTACAAAAACGGAGGAGCTATCAATTCGACGTGAGTTTTTTTACGTATGTTCGGCGTTAACCTTTTTACTACGTTCTCCAATTTCGATTATTCTTTGTTTCATTAGAAACGAGGTATTCTCCGATTGGTCCCATTTCAATTTGGTCAAAATCTAATCATGGGATCTATGAGAAAATCATTAAACTCTTCAATTTTTACTTCAGCGATACTCAATCTTTACCACACTATCCGGTTTTGTGATTCATTTTTAAATAGGAAGGGAGTGCTACAGAAACTATCACAAATATAAATAATCTTAATCTGCAAAGGCGTCTGCTATCTGTACGACAAACATATTGAATAATTTTATAGCTGGATTTTGTTGGATTTGCAAAGGAAACACAGAATGGCGTGTCGGACACCTTTTTTTATTAATTTTCATACTTCATTTTTCATTTTTTCAAAACAACTGAACAACAGTATAAAATTACAGAGAGGCCGAAATGACAGTTCTAATTTTTAAAAACTGAATACAACAAAAAAGTATAGACTAAATCGAATGTTAAAAAACCATAGATAACGATTATATTATTATTATTTATTATTTAATATTGCAACTAACAGGCACTATGTCAAATATTAATTTAACACGCACTCAATAACAAGTTGCCACATTCTGGAGACTCACAGATCCAGACTGAAAACACAATTTAAAAACTGTGTCTCCACCGGGAATCGAACCCGGGACCTTTGGATCAGCAGTCAGATACCCAACCAACTAAGCCGCGAAGGCCGACAAAAAATGTACCTTTTTTTATGAAATAGGCAAATTTTTATGAAATAGGTACATTTTTATGAAAAAGGTACATTTTTATGAAACAGGTACCTACATATTTATGAAATAGGTATTTTTATATGAAATAGGTACATTTTTATGAACAAGCTACAATTTTATGAAACAGGTACATTTTTATCAAACAGGAACATTTATGGAATAGGTAGATTTTTATGAAACAGGTACTTATATTTTTATGAAATAGGTACATTTGAATGAAATATGTATTTTTTATATGAATAAGGTACATTTTGGCTCAATTTTTATACAATAAATGTAATGTAAAATAAATTAATTATAGCTGTAGCTTTTTTGTTAGAGAAAATAATGTGTTGTTTTACTGTCATTAATTTCAGTTTATTTAACGATAGGTTTATTCTTGAATATCTGATGCATTTTAAAATTGTCCTCATTCCCATGTTTTGAATAATCTGTAATTTTCTATTTTGAGTTTCATTGCAGAGGAATAGGACACTAGAACAATAATTTAAATGGGGGATTACAATCGAATTAAAAATTAATCTTGATCTTGTAATAATATTTTTATATTTTAAATATACATACATTGGTACATTACCAACAATGTGACATAATTTGACTTCTCGACCGGCTCGCTCAGTTGAAAGTATTTCTCGCAGTTTGTGAAAGAAAACATCGATAAGCTACATATAATAAACCTGCAAGTTACATAGAGTACCGTTCAGTTTGATAAAATACTTATAATCCATATTGCAGTAATTATAATCCATATTGCACCGTTAAATAAATCCAAGATAAATTATATGCCAACGATAAATTGTCGACTCAACGGAGCAATATTCTATCCATCCAAGATTGATCAAGGAGTAAATTACACTTGATAAATTTCTATCAAGGGGTAATTTCTATCAAGAGATAATTTACTCCACACTGATTACCCGTTTGTATATTTATTTATGAAGTTTATGAACAAGCACATCTACAAAGGAGGTTTTATTACCACGATGCATTTTTTTAACCATCCTAAACAACGCGAAGTTGATTCGGTGCAATATTATCTATATGTCATGAAAATACGACAGCGAAAGAAATAAATAAAAGAAATAGTTCAAAGGTTTCTTTACGTTTAAATATTACTATCAAAATAAATTCATAAAAATACTTTGTTTTATGTACCTATCTAATAAGTAGGTAGGTATAGCATTATTGACAAACGAGACGAAGTTGGGATATTATAGATGAACCAGGAACTCAAGGCACCTACAGGGCTTACGACCTGTCATCGGCTGGTTCACGTGATAACTTTATGCGCTTGCGCAACGTTCACCTATTATACCTTTTTATTGAGTTCTCTTATCAATGTAATTTTTGATATTTGAATAATGTGTAACAATTCACCTAAAAATAAGACATTATTACTATTGGCATCTAAGAACTGAGCCACTCATCGGGATTAAAATCGTAACCCTGAACTTTGAAATCTGTGATTTTTGGTATAAACAGCGCTGCATTATTATTTGATATTTTATAACTCAGTTTGTAAAAAAAGTACACAAAAACAAGTACTTATTACTCATTTATTTTTCAGACATCTAACAATGAGTTATTTTGTTACTTAAGAAAATTTTCGTTCACCTTTAACATTTAATTTATCGTTTTCCAGTTTGTGCTGCCACTATGTTATATAATTATTAACACAACAGTTAGTACATGTGTTTTATAATTTTCTGTCTGAAAATGTTTTATTTTTCTAAGAATTTTAATCAACGTGATAATATTATTATCAACATCCTTTGTTCACTGTTTGTGTTTTTTGTAATTTTGAAAATATCAAATGTCAAGTGTTGAGCACACTCATAATCACCAAAGAGATCATTATATTAATTTATTAAATTAAATATCTATCTACATTTAGCCACTTATAGCATAAACAACACAAAAATGTAATCTTACTTCGTCTCTGTTGAGGTGTCATTTCAATATATCGTACTTACTTATCAACTATGTTCTATCTACTGCTGGATAAAGGCGTCTTCAAACAAGACATTTCGAGACAAATTTCAGTGATTATTTGTTAGATACCAAAGTGAAAGGCAATCGCGGTTTCATTGGATTCACGAATCCAGGCTCACGAGCACAGGCGACCAGAGTACCAATCAGAATAGGCGAGCCACATGGGCTTGAGACTATGTATGCGGGATTAAGGGGCCCCTTCATGACTCGAGTTAGGCTCACCACTCATCCACCAACCTCCGACTGATGCTCTACTCTCCTCTCTCTCTCTCTTCCGTGGGGTCCGCTCTCCTCACTGCGCTCCTCCACTTCACCCTATCCTGAGCATCGTCCTCAGAGACATCACATTCTTGCATGTCCTCAGCCACCAGGCCTTTCCATCGTTTTTTGGGACGCCCTCTCGATCTTTTGCCAGACACTCGATGGTCCAGTGCAGTGTTTCCTATACTATATTCTGGCGGTTTTCTAAGGATATGCCCAAACCACCTCAGCCTTTTCTCCATCAGCTTATCAGATACATCGCGTACACCCAGGCTACCTCTTATATGATGCTCTACTCTCCTGCCCTACCAAATCCATGACAATCGCGGACAATGTTACTTTTACCAATCTCTCCACAAGTTCTTTTATTTTACCCCTAGGGAGACCTAAGTCCTTAAAGTAGGAATATAAAGTCTTTGCAGACAGGCCTCTAGCCCCGCCTCTACAGCATACATGCATATATGTAGGTAGGTACTAAAGTCATTCTGAACTGTCGTATCTACCAGTTCCTTGAATACAGTTGTACGAAAATCATATGCCAAACATAAAAAAGAATATTACGGCTCTATCTTGTGACATAATTGCAGTAGAAGTGCAATCTAAGAAAAGTGGGGTTCATTATTCATACTATTTCTCAATATTTCACATTATCATGCTCAATTTCTTAAACTCTAACAGATAAATTCAACGCTGTTGACCAAAATATCTGTCAAGATACACGTATTGTTTGTACAACATACCTACATATAATCAACATCCACCTATCTGTTTAATAAGCATGATATTCTACTGTGCATAACTAAAATGGGTCTATTTAATATTTGTTCATGGTTATTTTTTGCAACGCTTTTCAATTCGTAATGTGTTTACTACATAACTGCATACAGTGGCGTAACTACTTATCATAAGATATACGAGTATATTTAGAATTGATTAAGAACAAGTACAAAATTTTTTGTTGGAAACATTAAAATAAACGTTGGTGAATGAAAAAATGACAATTTTTCGAATATCTCAATAGTAATGAAGTTGGAATATTTAGGTAAAACCGGGTAATCAAGGCACCTACAGGGCTAACGACCTGTCACCTGTAGCTGCCTTGATTTTTTTTTTTTTTATTTTTTTTTTTTTTTTTATTTCCCCGTTCTGTCTAAATATTCCAACTTTGTCTCTATTGAGATACAAAAAAATAGCATAAAAACATCAGAGACTCCTGACAAGGAAAAAATCCAATATTTGCGTATATGCAACTATAAAAATATTCGATTTTAAATTACTAGCAGCGGTAGCCTATACGACAAACATTGAGACAAGTAATAGCCGATATTTATAGAACTATATTGTGGCGCGCACGGGTTCCGTGCCGAGGATATATTATTCTGTGGTCATGACAACCAACTTAACAATTCTTAACTCGGTGGTGTCGTATAAATTACAGCTCAAAATCGAGATCAACTGTGGGGCAAGTTAGGTTCGACCGGCAAAATCAAAACCCTAGTGATTACCCATATCATGGATATAATTATCGTATATAGTTCTATGACATCTAAAGATATTGTAGAACTCCATATAATAATTATATCCATGATATGGGTAATCACGAGGGTTTTGATTTCGCCGATTCAACCAGACTTGCCCCCCTGGACTGCGGTTCAAAAATTTTTATAAATTAGGAATAAGACATTGAACCGGGTTCAATTAAACTTTAAATCATCTATGGTTCAAAGATTTTTTCTGAATGTTTTAATAGTTTGTTTGATGGATTATTTTGTTATGCCAATGCAACGACGACACGGCGTAATCCCGTTTGATATTGTATAGCAACACAAAAAATCTATTATTATCAATTATCGAAGCGAGCAAAGACTTAATTTTGATTTGCATATGACACCGGTCTATGTATTATACGAGTTATATGTGTTGTTGTCCTAGCACCTATTTTGCAAATCTATTCACAATTTAAATCCTCGGGAAATGGATGTTTTCAAAAATGAATCGTATGTCCTTGTTCATTATTGGTACTTTACACACTTCAGTAACAATCTATAGAAATATGTAAAACATTCATCTAAAATAACTGACACGTTTTGGTCAATTTTAACGAAATCATTCAATGTTTACACTGAATTATTTATTTTTTTAACTTTTCTACGGACAATTCTTGGTAGAACTCCATTTCAAATAATAAATAAATTTGGAATGGTAAAATAAAACCAAAGTTTTCAGTTCTGAACTGAATAGAACTGAAAACTTTGGTTTTATTTTACCATTCCAAATTTATTTATTATTTGAATTATTTATCTTCAAGGTGTTTTTGTTTACAAGCTCTTGATATTAATATATCAAGAGCTTGTAAACAAAAACAAATTTGAACCGTATATTTTTAGCCTTAAGATACTAGCCTTATCTTTCCTTGCATGTCTACGTAGTAATGTAAGAACCCGCGATTCTAGACTTACGTCATTTTTTATGGTGGCCCATACAAAATTAACATTTATACTTTTTAAGTCATAGTACGAGTATATAGGCTGTTTTTTTTTTTATATATAGGAACACCACATCAAGTAACAACGATTGGTTTATATGAACCCTGAGTAATGGTGGCTTTCGGAGATAGCAGGCTTCGAAGTGTTGAAAATTGCTATTTTAAAACTTCAGTATATAAAGTATGTTTTTTTATATTTACTACAAAAGACTATTATAAATCACGCCTTTCATTGACAGGATAAGCTAAGTACTGGATGTAGGCTAGGTTATGGCAGTTAAAAAATATGGAAAAAAAAATAAAATATGCCTCAACACCATCCTATACTATCTTGACATACATGTTTTGTATAGAATACAAAATATCTTAAAATATTGAATAATTTTCTATATTAATTAAAACTATGGAAAAAAAATTTATATTTAATTTTACGTTCTACTTAAATTTTTCGCAAACGCGACTCCCATTCACCGGTATCGCTCGATGATGAGCATCGTCAGAATAAAATTTAAGTAGAACGTAAAATTAAATATAATTTTTTTTTTCATAGTTTTAATTAATTATGGAGATCTACCACGAAGTGACAGTGCCTAATATTGAAAAAATTTTCTATATATTTCAAAAACCATAAAAGCTAGGACTCTGAAAATTAGTACAAATTTAGACAAATACAAAATCTCAAATCCAGGTTTTTTTTAAAAAAGTTCCAAAGTTTCCCAAACATTTTTTATTAAGATAAACCTTTTTTTATGATATATTTCTTTGTTTAACTTATATTTCCAAAATTATTAAAAAAATCGAAAAAAGCCGAAAAATCCTAACTAGAAAATTTAATTTTATATATAAATAATGTACATTAGAGTAGTAGGTACATGTCAATTTTTTTTTAATAATTATTATAAAAATTTAATATAGTGACGATATCGTTTCATACAATTTGTAAGGCAGTATACACTACACAATATATGCGGGGACTAAATAGTTTGACACTTCATCTTCAAACATATATACATAACTTTATTTAACTTCTCAACGGACAATTCTTGATTGAACTCCATAGCAAATTTATTAACAAATTTGTTTCAGGTTAAAATAAAACAAAACTTCAGTTTTAAGTTCCACTGTAATAATTTAATAGGACACTACTAGTATCGGTCATCCAGTGACCATCTTCAGAGTGTGACGATGGTCACTGGATGACCGATACTTGTTAGTGTCCCATTAAATTATTACAGTGGAACTTAAAACTGAAGTTTTGTTTTATTTTAACCTGAAACAAATTTGTTAATAAATTTAATATATACATAACATCGTGTTGTTTTCGTATTCTGGGTAGGAAAAAAGGACTGACCTCGATGCAATCCTATCTTGACATACATTTATTTATTTAATATTGCTTCTCGAGCAACTAACAGGAACTATGTCCGATATTAAATTAACACGCACCCAATAACAAGTTGCCACATTCTGGAAACCTACGATATTAATCGTCTCACAGATTCAGACTGAAAACACAAACTGTGTCTCCACCGTTTACATTTTTTTTTTGTTTTCTATACATACCTACATGTTTTGTATAGAAAACAAAATATCTTAAAATACTCAATAATTTGGATTTAAGGGTTTATAGTTTGGTTTGTATTCTTCATCTATACATACTATCTCCATCGACAGTTGAATATCATTGGTAACATGCAACTAGTTAATATAATCATTTCAAATACTATTTATGTAAAATACTTACATAACGCGATAGATAAAATACCTAAATATACAACACAGAGATGTCGAAATGCAGTCGAATAAAAGAGATTTATTATGATTAACGAGATAGCTATGTATGCATTTTTATAGTATCTACCCAATCAAAATTAATGTTATCTTGTATGATTCAAATTACAGACCAAACTAATTCAAATATTATTTTTTACTCTCCTTCACAATGGAATAGCGAAAGTTACGATTTCACGATTTCAAACGTATTTTTACATATTGTTAGCCACGACCGATTCCGTTCACCTACAGCACAAGCAAATGCTTAATTTAGGGCAGGGATGGCGATTGCACCTTTTTGAGCCTGAGTGGCAAAAGAATTTTTTTTTCAATATAATAATATGTCGCGTGCCATGGAAATAAAAATGCATCAAATATTTGTGTAACTTCAGATTTTTAATATTAAAAAAAACATAAATACATCGAATAGGTGGATGGTAGAGCGGTTAGCGCGCTGGGTTAGTAATCCAGTGGTCGCGAGTTCGAATCCTGCCTCGACCGATCTCGTTCACCTATAGGACAAGCATTTTATGCTTAGTTTAGGGAACGTAGGAAGATGTATATGTACTTGTTTAACAAGGACATATTCATTTTTTAAAAAAAAAAAAAAAAAATAAAACAATTAAGTACTTATTAATGACAAAATAAAAAAAAATAAATAAATAGACAACAAAAAAAATGTAGAACCCTGAAAACTTCATAATTAGTGACCTTTTTGGTTTTTGTTGTTGGATGCTAGATATTTAAATATATTTAAATTTTTCGTGGCTATTGAAAATACACATAGCTGATAAAATATTTTCTAAAACTTTTTTTATTTTTTTATATAATCACTTTTATTTTGTTCTCTTCATTCGCGTGTCATGCAAAATCGTCTCGCGTGCCATAGGTACGCCATCCCTGATTTAGGGAATGTATGAGGATGTTTATGTACTTGTTTCAAAAACGTGGGTTGCGCAGAGCGCAAAATTGTGTTTTTTGCTTGGTTGGTAGTTGGTTTAATTATATTTGTAAACCACGGAATTCTTAGGTTATTTACCGGAAACTACAAGGTGTCTGACAAGAATGTTTATTATATTTGTTTAGCTTTACTTACATAATATATCAAGTTTATGTGGGTGCCACGAATAACGTATATACTCAAAATATTGTTGTGTCCTCTGTATAGCCCAAAATATAATAATAATAAATACTTCCTTGCACCCTGCGCAAGTAGCGAATTTATTGCCATATAGCAATTTATTCCAAATAACCAGTGTTTACAGCCCAGAGAAGCAATATTTGAGTTAGAAATTAATTTAAATAAATTTATCCTTTGCTGGGGATCGAATCTAGGACGCCCACACAGAAACCAAACGGCTTACCAGCTGTGCCACGGCGGCGACGGTCGGCACAGTTATAAGTTAGGTCGACTTCATAACATTGTCATTATAATTAGTGTCCGACCGAAACAGGATTTTCTATCGAAACCGAAACCGAACCCGAATCTTCGGTGTCTCTCTCAGTTTCGGCCGAAACCGAAACTTTTTTAGACAGTTAAAAATCTATTTACGTGTTCAATGAAATAAAAAACAATACTTGAAGTAAGTAGGTATGTGGAAAAATATTTTTTATTTCTGCTAATAAAAAAAACGAAATATCATTTATAAATTAATAGATTACTTCAGTAATCGTAATTAAAAAGCCTAATATTGTACGCTAAAAAAAGCAGTTTTTCTACATTTTTTTTTCTACGACTGGCCGGCGAACTCAACTGATGAACTGATTGATGATGGCGGGTGACACTCGAGTCACGAACTTACCCGAAGTTAGCCGAACGACGCGCGATAACTCACGAACGCAGAGTTTCGGTGCGGACGAAGGTTCGGCAGATTTTCTGCCGAAGCCGAAACTGATGCTGAAACTAGATTTTATTGCCGAAACTTGCCGATACCGAAACCGAAACTTCGGTCGGTCACTAATTTTAATATTATATTATGTGAAAAATGCGTTAACTTAGAAATCATTAGTTTAACATACACATCTGTACGTTAACTTAGAAATCATTAGTTTTACATACACATCTGTACGTTAACTTAGAAATCATTAGTTTTACATACACATCTGTCCGTTAACTTAGAAATGATTAGTTTTACATACACCAAATTGTCGAATGACGAACTTTGGTGAAAGAGCATTTGCTGTAGTGGGTCCGGTTCAGTGGAATAAGCTTCCATATAGGTTAAGATCGATAGACAGTGAAAGTGTGTTTAAAAAACAGTTAAAAACTTATCTTTTCAAAAACTCGTATAGTGATTAAGTGATTATTTCCTTGTTTATGATTATTTTTTCCAGGTATTATTGTTAAGCGCCCTTGAGGTGGATACACAAAAATGGCGCTATAGAAATTATCCATTTATTATTATTATTATTAGCTGTCCGTAACCTTCCTATTATTTCGTCTGTCACAACTTTCAAAATGCAGTCACGTTTTGGAATAATGCGTTATTTAATTTGTGTTCAAATAACATAAATATAATTTTACATCTCAATAGAGTCGAAGAAAGATCATTATACAATGAAGAACCGAGAAATTAGGTACCTACAGGTCTTATGACATGTCTTCGTATAAAATTCACGGAATCTCATAAAATTACATTAAATAAAAAGTGTGCAATACCTAATAGTGGAGAGTATAATGTTGGCCACAATCCACTCGTTTTCATTCGGTGTATAATAAGATATTTCAATAGTATCTACTTATAGATACTTATTTGTTATGACCGTATTTTTAAACCACTCAATGCATTAATTATGCAAATAACTGTGCTAAAATGAGTTTGCCTTAATTACTGCATATTTATGAGTTTACGCAATAATCACTATGGAATATTTTTGGCACCAGCTCTCCTAACTCCTATTACCCTTTTCCTTTCATACAGTGATTTTTTTTTACAATTTAATTAAAAAGTGTAATTCATAGAGAAAATGTTCTGATTTCTCTTGTGGTATCAAAATGAACTGACGATTGGGGTAATAAAACTAATCCGGAATAGGGATAGAATGACAACAGTATTATTGTGATTTTCCTATCCCTTATAAATACGGATTAGTCTATTACCTCAGTCTGTTTATATAAATATAATACTTTAATAAATTTTATCTGCATTAGGGATGGAACAACAACATTGTTGTTGTCGTTGTCCTATCCCTAATATATACGGATTAGTTTATTACATCAGTCGTCTGTTCATATTAATATCACTATAATAAAACAAATCCACATTAGGGATGGAACGACAACAGTGTTTTTGTCGTTGTCCCATCTCGTATATGGATTAGTATATAACCTCACTCGTCAGCTCATATTGATACCAATATAATAAATATAATCCGCAGTAAGGATGGGACCACAACAGTGTTCTAGTTTTTGCCCCATCACTAACACGGATTAGTATTTTAGATTTTCGTACAGAATATGCGGTGTCATTTATTTATTCATTAAGGAATACAAACAGTTACAGAATATGAATGTGTAAGTATATAACTAATAGCAACATATAAATCATCGTATATCTGCAACCTTACAGTATTCACAATACTGTAAGGTTGCAGATATACGATAATAAAATAAAAAGCTATAAATGATAAAACAAGTAAAAAAGTATTAAGAAATAACAATAAGGAAATGAAATAGTTAGGAAATTAATTATACAAAAACATTAAGGGGAGAAAAAAAAATAACTATCCATAAACATAAAAATAGTTAAAATTAAAATATTGAAGCCATAATTCAATAGATGCTAAAGTTGCCATTTATAACGCAATCGTAGTGCCAACCCTGACGTATGCAAATGAGACCTGGAAATGGCAGAAGTCGCACTAAAGCAGAATAAATGCAGTTAAAATGAGATCACTTAGAAGAATTTGTAACATAACGATGTATGACAGAGTTCGAAGATACAAGGAAAGAATGTAAGATGAAGAAAGATGTAACAGAACGAAAGTTAACACATTGAGATGGTTTGGCCACTTGTGGAGAATGAATGAAGAACGCCTGACGAAGAAAATATACAAAGCTGACAGGAATGGAATAAGAGGTCGGGGGCGCCCAAGAAAAGGATGGCACGACCATTTAAACGATATTCTGAAAGATGGGAATGTAAGAAGCGTGAACAACAGACGAACATGTATAAGACGATGTATGAATATTGATGAGGCGATGAATGTGTGTCAAGATAGAAAAATGTGACGTTCGGTTCTATCTGCCTACCCCGTGAGGGACATGGCTTGATGGTATGTAATTCAATATTACAAGTGGTGTATGAATGTTGCGTATTATTTAGAGAAGATGTGGGAAGGTTTTGTTGTATTTATTGCACATTCTGTTTGTTGTTTTCCTAAATGTTGTCATTAAGATAGCAAAATAATGTTTTGTTATCTTATTGACAAAATGTAAGACTTCCGTTCAAGTAGGTACCTACATACAAATCCACAAAAACATCAATAATTATATTATCCATAAATCATGTTAGCCGTATCGCTTTGATAAACACAACTAGAACTATAATTATTACCTTTCGTATAATTATTGTCTCAGAGGATGCTATATTAGGTGTGTATCTACTCGTACATAGCTAAAGGGCTGAGAGTAATCCAACTGTCGATTTGTTCAGGAGAACTTTGTTCTCTTAACATATCGACAATGTTTCAAGCCAGGATACGCGAGAATTGTATGCAGAGGTCTACTTTTTTCGCGGCTTTTCCAACTTTGAAGTCAAAAAACACCAACTTAGAGGCTTCGCAGCATATATGTTCCATACACGGGTTTACTCAGAATTCGGAGTAGAACATTTCGTGTGTCTGTGTGTGTGTGTGTCTGTGTCTGTGTGTCCGTCTGTCCCTTATAACTTTTGATCCGCTCAATTGACAGAGCCCAAAATTTCAGAATATATAAACAGTTATAGGCCTACAAAACTTTTATACTCAGAATTTTGAATTTTTGTTTCAGTCAGGGGTTATCAACTTTTGAATTTTTACTTTATGTTTCCATATATCTCAGAAACCATAAAAGCTAGAACGCTGAAAATTGGTATTAACATAGACAAATACAAAATCTCAAATTAGTTTTTTCAAAAAAATTCCAGGGTTTCTGAAACATTTTTTTTTAAGAAAAATACTTTTTCATTATAAATTTATGAGTTTAACTGCCTATATTTCCAAATATTTTAAAAATATCGAAAAAAGCTGAAACACCCCAACTAGATAATTTAATTTTCTATAAAACATGTCAATATTAAATAATTTGTATTTATGGGTTTATAGTTTGGTACTTATTCTTCAACTATACGTACTATCGATATCGACAGTTGGATCTCATGTGTTACATGCAACTAGTAATATAATACCTACCTACATAAATATATTTCCTTTGAGGGTACTAGCTGTGTTTAACGAAAATTATTTTTAAAGTAAAAATATGAAATGATCTTGATACAATCTACATTCAACTACCAATTAACACATTCTCACCACTAACAATAAAGATGAAAGCACAGTAAACGACAGTTTTTATAACTCGTTCCACCATATTTAAATAAAATTGAGTGTAAATCAAATGTTTTTATACGCAAACATTGGATTTTTTCCCTGTCGTGAGTCTTATTATATTTAATGACAATTTTTTAAAATTGTTAAAAAATGATAGAAAGATATATGATAGAATAAAAAATGAGGACATAACGAGGGAATGCAAGATGAAGAAGAGTATTATAAATAAAATGAAAGTGAATTCCTTGAGGTGGTTTGGACATATTGAAAGAATGAATGATGAACGACCGACCAAAAAAATATACATGGGTGTAAGAGATGGAGTGAATAGTAGGGGCCGCCCCAGAAAGGAATGGCATGACCATGTGAATGATATTTTGAAAGAAGGAAATATAAGAAGCTTGAATAATCGACGAGCATGTATGAGACGATGCATGGATGTAAAGGAAGCTAGGAATGTATTCAAAAATAGTGGAGTATGGCGCTCGGTTCCCTCTGCTTACCCCGTAAGGGAAATGGCGTGATGGTATGTATGTATGTTAAAAAATGTTATTAAATATTATTAACTCCCGAAAAAAAAATCAATGTTTGCGAATATGCAACTGTAAAAATATTCGATTTACATACACAGTGGTACAAACTTGTAAACAAACCAAAAATGAAATTATAATTATGTCGCGGTTCAGGCATGACATCTGTGCGAAGGCATTGTCATCTCATGTATAAGGACTGTTGCTTTCATTGTTTACAAACCAATTTCTCAATAGATGGCGTTACAAAAGTTTCTTCGTCACTTCATAGACGACGATTATGTTTCAGCGTATTTTCAAACAAACAGATATTCGTGATTAAAATATACAAAACTTGGATTTATTAATTCAATAATAAGGCATATGTAATTGGTAAACGTTTGCGCTAGCGCATATAGTGATCACGTAAACAAGCCGATGGTAAATCGTAAGCGCTGTAGGTGCCTCAAGTTCCTGGTCCCCCAATAAAATTCGAACTTCTTCTCTATTTAGATATTAAAAATTTGTCATAAAATAAAATTGAGTGATTTAGGATCAGTCAAACAATTTGGATAAAGGGTCAACCACATCCAATAGTTGACTACGTATCCTATTATTCTTCCTCATTGACACATACACAATATATACCTAAAAATTTCAATATATACCAACCTTTACAACATACCTACCAAATATGATATTACCCCCTATTCAGTAAAAATATTGTTACTAAATTAGGAACGTTCTAAAATTGTAGATTTTAGATTAAAAGTCTTATTTCAGCGTTATAAAACATAAACTTGGACTAAATGGAATAGGAACGTACCTATTTTGGTCGGAACGTTCTTAATAAGTTACTGAATCAGACGTATTATGAATAATTATGAAATTTACATCATTTTCATAATTATTCAAAATACGTCTAATTCAGTAACTTTTTAGGAACTTTCCAGCCAATATAGGTACGTTTCTATTCGATTTAGTCCAAGTTGATATTTTATAACGCTGAAATAAAACTGTAAATCTAAAATCTACAATTTTAGTATGTTCCTATTTTAGTTACAATAGTTACTGAATACGGGGTATTGTTTACAATAGCGTCTAGTCCCAGCTTTTCTTTTCTGCATTCTTAGGTTAGGTTTAAGTTTGTTCATAACAATAACAGCGACTCGCGTGAGCGAGTTGCTTTATTAATTGATTAATAAATTATTATAAATAATTTTTTAACAGATTTTTAATTATCTCAATAGAGACGAAGTTGGAATATTTATTGTGGGAGAACCGGGAAATCAAGGCACCTACAGGGCTTACGACCTGTCATCGGCTGGTTTGGCAAGTGATCACGTAAACCAGCCGATGACAGGTCGTAAGCCCTGCAGGTGCCTTGATTTCCCGGTTCTCCCACAATAAATATTCCAACTTCGTCTCTATTGAGATAATTAAAAATCTGTTAAAAAATATCTTTGACTCCCGACAGGGAAAAAAATCCAATGTTTGCGCATATGCAATAATAAAAATATTCGATATTATAAATAAAATTGATATGCTCTTTTTAAATTTGTATTAAATATACTCTAACTCACTTAGAATTTTCAAGAAAAAACTAAAGAAGGAATATTTATCCTTGAACACCTGATCCTGATTTCCTCTCCTGTCCTTACCATATACTTTTTTATTGCTATGAATTATTTTTTTTCTTTTTTGTTTTAATAGTTTGTGTTATACGTATTTTATTTGATTTCTTTTACTCTTATTTATTTGATGTTGTACATACACAATGTTGTAATACTTTGTAATCTGGTTGGTTGGAAGAAATTGCCTAATGGCAATAAGCCCGCCAGTTTACAATTATATTTGTTTATATTATGTACAAGAAGATGTATAAATAAATATAAATTTTCACAGCTCATTTGACTTAATACTACGAGATCTCAACCAATCAGAGAGCCAACCGGAAACAGAATGCGAAATGGTGACGCTAGTATTGGTTACCACATAAACTTGATAGATCCTTGGGATAGATCTGTTTCATATTTATACCCATGTTATACTTGGTATTACCGTGTGTTGTTTGAGAGTAATAAAAAATACAATTACAAAAAAATTTAATTAAAACTCAACTTGATTATTGACTAACATAAATAAGTTTTTACAATCTACCTGTTGTTGGTTATCCCATTTTTTTTATGTTGCTTACCTAAGCGAAGTTGTATTTAATTAGCTCGATTCTTGTTACAATACTGAACCCGTTCGTCTGCAAAAAATGGTTCGCCTCAAGGTTCATGTCTTCATACAGAAAACTAGTTTTTTTTGTATCATCTGTAATGAATGTAGGTAATACAATAGTTTCTCGTAATATTCCGAAGACACCTATATTGTTTTGAGATTTCTATCGGTTATTTCTAGGCACTTACTAGCATATACCCAGAATACAATCTATGACTTTGTAATGTCAACTGATTATTTAAAATTTATTTATTTATATTTATTTAGTTTTTTTTATAAATATCACATTTCACACCCGAAAAGTGAAATAATTTTGATTAAGACAATTTTTTTTCCTTTGACAAAGCAAAAAAGGTTAATTTATAACACTTCCTAGCACCCTGCGCAAGTGGCGAGTTTATTGCCGCATGGAAATTTCTTCCAACTAACCAGTGTTACCAGCCCAGAGAAGCAATATTTACGTGAGAAATAAATTTAAATAAATTTCTCCTCTGCTGGGAATCGAACCCAGGAAGCCCGAACAGAAATCTAACGGCTTACCAACTTTGCCACGTAATAACAGTTATAAAACAATGAAGTTAATAATGTAATATTTATACTTAAAGATTAATAATAAATGGATAAATAATGCATGTTATTACATATATTCTTACCATCACGGCATATCCCACAATGTGGGGTAACCAGCGAAAGGTGTGGGGGTGTGCATTGCCTTATAAAAGGGAGCAGAACACATCTGTGTATGCCCACACACCAGTAAAAAATCAATAAAATACTATCTATATATATGTTGGCATCAAGTAATACAGCGTCACTGTCTCGAGATGCATTAGCCCCGGCACAAGTTTTTTGCCTAGTGGGGCATTGCAGATTCAATAATTAGTATGTATGAATAAATAAATAATGAATATTAATATTTTTTATAAATAATGAATATGTTAATGGAACAAGTATGTATATATTTTGGTATATACAAAATTTAGAATTTGATGGCTTATATTTAAATTTTATTTTTGGTGTTATAGGATGTTTGGTGTATTTCTTTTCTGCGGCCTGGTGCTCGGAGCTTTTGCTGGAAGCAACATCAAAGAAGAGTATTCCTGGAAAGAGATCAGTTACGAATGGCCCAATGAAGAGTTCAAAAATACTGCTATTGCGTCTGGTGCCTACATACCTGAGAACAATCTCATCCTCGGCCTGGCCACCTGGAGAGACAAACTTTTCATCACGGTGCCCAGGTGGAAGGCCGGAGTGGCATCTTCATTGAACTATGTTACCATCGGAGGCGCTGACAAGTCTCCGGCCCTAAAGCCATATCCTTCGTGGGACGCCAACTACATTGCGGCCGATAAAGATTCTGCCACAACTGGTGCCACTACCGGAGGAAGGGAAAACGCTCCCGAATCTGTTGGATCTGGAGACGAATTGAAGAGCAACTCATCTATCGTTTCTGTCTTCAGACTATGGACAGACAAATGTGATCGTCTGTGGGTTATGGATACTGGACTCGCTGATATTTTGGGTATGTGTTCTGTGGGTACTTTATAATATATGGAAAGTTGGAAAAAATTCCGAATTCCATTAAAATTCCCTGTATGAAAGTCGTACACATAGGTAAAAGTAGGTAAACATGAAATGAAATAATATTTCTGGCGCTATTCGGGAGTGACATATGTGCGATGAAAATAATAAGGATCGTTGCTTTCATTGTTTACAAAAAATAGATGTCGTTACAAAAAAAAATTCTTCGTTATTTGATTGATGGTGATAGACGAATAATTGTATCCCGTTATTAAAATATGCAGATCTCTCAAAAATTTCATCGATAAGGGAACTCAATAAGAATGCTTAATTGGTGAAATTTGCGCAAGCGCATAAAGAAAGCACCTGAACCAGCCGATGACAGTTCGTCAGCCCTGTAGGTGCCTTGAGTTTCAAATTCTTCTATAATATTCCAACTTCGTCTCTATTGAGATGTTGAAAAATTTGAAATACTGAAACTTAGTTCATATTAAGCCGCCATTGACTCTATCGAATTCTTTTAAAGAGTTGGTACTCTGTGATCTGATGATCTCAATGTAAGCTATCTTCATAATGGAACATTCTATTGACACAGTTCTTGGATAGAGTGTGAAGCCAAATCATTCAGGACCTTAAACACCATCAGGCATACCTTATAGTCTACTCATTCTAATTCGTTAAGAAGAAGTGTTATGTGTCATCTATTGTCAGCTCCATATATCAAACTCGCATCTGTGTTGAATGCGCTGCGCTGTCCAAGTCGATAAAATAAAATTATAATCTCTAAATATTTTGATTTCAGGTGCACCAAAGCAAATTGCCAAACCATCTTTGGTTATTTTCGATCTGAAGACTGACACCCTTATCAGAAGGTATTTCTTCAAGGATACAGATGTCACACATAGCTCTTTCTTAGCTAATGTTGTAAGTACATTCATATTTTATCCAGTTTTGCTATAAGTTAAAGACTTGGATATGGCAAGACTGACAATAATCCCAAACTTGCAAAATGAAACCTAAAAATATCATGAACGAAAAGAAAAATTAAAAAAATTCTTGAAATCTGGTGGAGCAGATGAAATAGTATTCAAAAATCACCATTGTATGCATTTAACGACTAACATAACCTTGTTGATACATGCATCATTAGTCAACTGTTGACTAAGCCATCGGCAATACCTTCATTATTAATTGATCCGAGACTAAACAATGTATCTTAATCTCTACTCTTAAACTATGAAATTATACCGCTCAAAATTTGTTTATTCCTTTTTCGAAAGGTGGTTGATGTGGAGACAGAATCTTGCGATGACGCATACGCCTACGTCCCAGACCTTGGAGGATATGCATTGGTGGTGTACAGCTTCCGTCTAGACAACTCCTGGAGGGTCAAGCATCACTACTTCCACTTTGATCCTCTAGGAGGAGAGTACAGAGTTGGCGGCATCAGCTTCCAGTGGACCGACGGAGTCTTCGGAGTAGCTTTGTCAAATAAGATGATAGACGGGTAAGTTCTTTCGTTTTATTTGTATATGTTTATTGATCCAAGTTTGATTGGTGGGCCCCTTCGGCAGGTGTTGGACTATAATTGGCAGTCGCATGAAATGTGCTAGGTAGTAAGTATCCTTGTTTTGTCCGAGGAGTAGCATCTCGGGGACGAAGAAAACAATAGTCCTTTAACTTTCCCAATGCGATGGAGTGTAGAGTTTGCGAGTTTTTTTTTTCATGTATCGGTTTATTTATATTTGGACTATCATATTCCGTAACGAATTTTCGTCCATCCAGTATTTGGTTTGCCAAAGTTTTTACCATTTTTGTATAAAAATCCACATCGTCTGTGAGGAAATATATTTTTTTATATTTTGTTTGTTGCCTACCATTATTAATGCTTCAAAAACCTCTATAATCCATTAATTTAATATTATTGTAGATGGCCGTAAAATCTGCAATATTAGTTTTTGGCTTTTTTATTACTCTTTCTATTCTATTTAAGTTTTTATAAGTTATGTCGTCTGTTTTTTCTATGTTTTGTGGTGTCCCAAGGCATTGTTGAAAACCAGCAGCACTCCAGGAAAACCTGGTACACTACCAGCAGCTGAGCCTTTTTGCTGTCCATTATGGTTCGGACATATTTTTTTTAAAAGAACATTATCCGCCTTCATGGCTCAGTTAGTTAGGTATCTGGCTGCTGATCCAAAGGTCCCGGGTTCGATTCCCGGTGGATATACAGTTTTTAATTGTGCTTTCAGTCTGGATCTGTGAGACGATAAATATATTAAGTCTCCAGAATGTGGCAATTTGTCATTGGGTGCGTGTTAAATTAATATTTGACATAGTACCTACCTGTTAGTTGCCCGAGAAGTATTATAAAATAAAATTATAGGTATTTTACAACAATATTGGCTTCAAATAACCGTTAATGTTATTATTATTACTTATTTTTTCAGACAAAACGAGCGAAAATTGGCTGTTTTTTTACCACCGTTATTTTAAAACGTCGTTTATTTTTTGCTGTTACAGAACCAGAAATGTGATATTCCATCCTTTCTCGGGAACCAAAGAATTCACCGTTTCCAATTATATTCTGAAAAATGAGACTCTTGCCACCAGCCCATCCAGCTTCCATCTCTTCAAGGTTTGCTTTCGTTTCAATTTTTTTTATTTTTGATAAATTAATCATCAGTTTTTCAGAATGAGTTTACCATTGTTGTCATCTGATATCAACTATCAAATTATATAATTTGAGTTAACCTAAAAGATAACTATACTATTAAATTAAATACTTAATTTTTATTGATATTCTGTATTAACCGTTATCTGAACCTCAAATTGTTTTTAGAAAAATTATTTATGATGTTTCACCAAAAAATATCCAATAGTATTTTCATTGCATCTTGGTTAGCTAACAAATATTATATTATTTTTTAACATGTCTACGTAGGGGATACCAGCTATTAGGATTTGGGTCCATTTTGCTCTTCCGAAGAAGCGTACTACGTAGCGTTGGGAGGGGTTTGCAATCTAGAAAAGAGTTTATTTATTCGGATTTTAAAAAGGCCCGGGTTGTACGAAGGTGGAAACACAGAATTCGTAAGATCGTTCCACAGTCGGGCTGCTGTATTAATAAAGGAGTTCGAGAAGTGATTTGTTCGTATATGTTGAAGGTCCACTGTGAATGGGTGCTGCGATTGAGAAAAGCGAGTGACTCTGTTGCGAGTGGGTGGAGGAGGGACCAAAGATGCAAGTTCTTCTGAGCAATTCCCGTGGTAGTATCTATAAAATAAACTTAAAATACCGACTTTACGTCTGTGTTCTAGTGATTGCAATCCATCAGTCAGTGATGGATCATCAATCAGACGTATAACACGCCTTTGGACAGCGTCGAGGGTATTCAGTATTTAATACTAATTAAACATATTTTGAGACTTGGTGTGTATCGTCTCATTAATTCATATTGAAAAAAACAGTGGAAAATTATGGCTTCACCATGAATCGAACCCGACACCTTTGACTTTTTATTTTTATTTTTTTTTATCACACTATTTGAATAATCATCATTAAAAATAGATAAATGATGCCCAACTAGGTATACCTATTCTAAAGCTAGCCAGCTAGAAGATATATAGGTAGTACCTATTTACATTTTTAAAAAGTATCTTAATAATATCAACTTAACTATTGTACACATAAAAATGGAATTGGAGTCATCATGATAATATGATGAGTCTGATATCTAGCTAACACTTTATTTAAGAATATTAAACATGATTTTTAATCAAGCATATAAACAAACGAGTAGGTTGTGGCCAACGCTATACTTTTAACTCCACAAAGTATCGAAAACTTTCAGCATCTTCATGAAATGAGTTTGTCAAAGTATTTTTGATTTAAATGTTTTCCTTTGAAAACTTTATAATTCTTCAATGCCGTTTTATGAAAGTGATGTGCCTTTTTAGCAATTTGAATATAAAAACATCAAAGTTTCCTGAGCTTGGTGTCACATTAAAATATTTAACAGTTAAAACAATTGAGAAGCACTGATCAGGGGGGCAAGTTCATGATTACCCATATCATTGTTATAATAAATAAATTCACTATGTGTGGCTGGGAGATTTTAATATAAAAATGGTTCAGCCTCTTATTGAGTAGACAAACTCCACGCACTTGCCTACTCGGAGCCCTCGACCTGACTGTGTGATCGTATTTTCTTTATGTTTAACTGTGTGTTTGTTGGTTTAATTTTGATGTATTCACTATGTCATACGATAAATTAATAAATTGATATATTTATCATACGGAGTCCTATAATATCCTAAGAGGGATTTGATTTCAATGTTTGACGGGACTTGCCCCCCAAATATAAATCTTATGAGGTCTAAGCGAGTATTAGATGTACAAATATGCAATATTTTAAAAGAATCAAATAAGTACTCTCTAATCGATAAAGTAGAATAAACACGCCGTACATAGCACATAGTACACAGCACACACATAGATACATTGTGATGAAACTTTCAGAATACAATCTCAGCAAGATACTAGTTATTTGTATTACTTGGAGTAGTAAGGAATAAAATATATTTTTGCGACCAATGCTAGAACATTATCTTTAAAAATGAATCTTTATTATGCGACCAAATGAATGGCGGCATGTAGCGTAGCGCCAACTCTAGACGGGATGGGACTGCGTAATTCGTAAAGCGCAATGCTCCTAGTAATAAAAAATATATAGAATTTTCTAGTTGCGTATTATTTATAGCAAAAAAACTATAAAACAATGCCGATAGTAAGTACAGAGTGCGGTATACATAAATTACTTGTATACTTAAATTTACTATTTTTCTTTCAGCTTCTTGGAGAAAGAGGACCTAATACTCAAGCCTCAGCAAACTATTTCGATGAAAAATCAGGGGTTCTATTTTATACCCAGGTAATTTTCTCATATTAAATCATCTTGATTTCATAATTATTAAATATTTATTTATATGCAGATAGAGATACCAAATAAGATTTCGTTATAATTTGGCTTGTTTTACATTTATTTGAACAATAATCGTCGACCCAATATCTCAAGGCCATCAAAGCTCGCTGTGCACATTGCAATAGTCGTACCAACATCAATGTATGCAAGTAAGACATGGACATGGCAGAAGACGCGTGAAAAGTAAAATTAACGCTGTGGAAATGAGGGCCCTAAGACGAATGTGTGGTAGAACGATCTATGATAGGATAAGGAATGTGGACATCAGACGAGAATGCAAGATTGAAAGAGATATTGTAAGTAGAATGAAAGTAAATACACTACGATGGTTCGGACATGTGGAGATAATGAACGATGAGCGCCTGACAAACAAAGTATACAAGGCTGAAAAGAGTGGAATGAGAGGTCGTGGCCGCCCGAGAAAGATTTGGCATGATCATATAAATGAGATTTTGAAAGATGGTAATATACGACGTCAGAATAATAGGAGAGCATGTATGACGCGATGTATGGATGTAAATGAGGCAAAACATGTATGTCAAGATAGAGGTGTCTGGCGTTCGGTCCTCTCTGCCTACCCCAAGTCCATACGGCGTGATGTACATTTATTTGAGGCTGGGCTGCATTAAGATAGAACACTCGACGACGAGTGTCGATGTACCTGAAGTTGAAAATTATGGCGTTTTTCACACCAATCTCACTGTTTTTATTGTCAAATGTCATTTATCATACATGTGTATTTTTAGGTTATATTTTCATCAAAAGAAAACAATTGGGCAGTGGAGTAAATAATGCTCTCTGACTTTTTATTGGAAACTTTTGAATGATATTTTCCTTAAATTAACCTTTATGTGAATGCATATTGTCATCAGATATAATGTCAATTGACATAATAGGCTCCACATATAAAATAAAAGTCGACAGACACGATAACTGTCAGAGCGTATTTTACTCAACGATAATACTGCGCGTTTGGAGTGTACACTCGACGTTCAATATGAACGTGACAGTGTCTTTAGGAGCGTCTCTGTTTCCGGTCATTCTGAACGGCTTATAGAGCGTCACTAAGTGCACTCGACGTTCATTGTGAACGCAGCCCTGATAATGGGAAATCAACAAATCACTCTTCTATCGGTGGGTTGCCAAATATATAAAAAAAAAGGAAAATCAATACCACGGAAATATGACTTGCATTCCAGGACTTGATAAACATTTTTTTTATTCAAAATTGTATTGACATAATATGTTGATTCCAACAGAAATATAACAATATCAATTAGGCTGTGTTTCTCAAACAAAGAATAAAGTAAAAATTTTGTTGAAATACTTGGATTTCATAAAATTGTTCATAACTTTTGGTTGTTTCGTTGAAATCTAATGCCCTTTAACGACGTAATTTTGAACAATTTTATTCAATCGAAGTATTAACTATATGTACTATTACTGATATTTTGTTGAAACAACCCAGCCTTAGTATTACAAGAACAAATAAAGCTCACTCACTATTTTATTGTCAACAACTTATTTCATTTATCAATTTGTACATAATATTATTATATATTAACAATTAGATTGCACATTGTCGGACCTATTTCCATTAAGCAATTTCTTACAGCAAACCAGATTACAAAGAATAACAACATTATACATTGCATCAATGGAAAGATTGATTGCGAAATACACAAAAAAATACATTACACCAAGATGTTTTTACAATAGTTATAAGGTCCATTTGGATTAATCTGTATAATATTTTGTCGTGTTTATTACCCAAGAAACAAAGATATTAATTTGACATGTATGTATGTATTGTGTTGCAGGTTAATCGTGATGGTGTTGCCTGTTGGAGTTCAAATAAACCTCTAACCCCAGATAACACAAGTTTGTTCGTAAACAACGCTGAAACACTTGAATTTCCTAACGATTTGAAGGTAATTCATTTGTTTGTTAATTACGTGGTGCAACGTGTTATTTGTTTTATTGCACAACCGCCTATTTCTTCGTCACATACGTTTAGATATGTATTCCCAGAAGACTAATTATGTGGTTGAATAATTGACAAGTATCAAATAATGTATTACACGATGAAATAATGAAAATTACGTTAATTTACAATGCTGCAATCAGAAATTATTGTGACATTTAAAAATAATGTTTTTACAATGTGAATGTTATGAACTCCATCTTATGAAGTTTTTTGAATCCAAAAAAATTAAGGCAGTAATCATTAGTTAACAAGGGCCTAGTCAGACGAAACCGTAGTCCTGCCGAAAAGAATACAATCATTTATTTTTGTATCTATAAAACCTCACATTTAAAAATATTTTGGAATTCCATATATATTTTGAATCAAAATATACATAATTTTTATTAGAATTTTTTAACGTCTCAATAGAGACGAAGTTGGGATATTTAAGGAGAATTGGGAAATCAAGGCACCAACGGCTTACGACCTGTCATAGTCTGGTTAACGTGATCACTTTATGCGCTTGCGCAACTTTCACTTTCATTGAGTTCTCTATCAATTCAATTTTTAAAGTTCTATACCTTTGTGTTTCCCATGAATATATTTTCGCTTGAAAATTAACTAAAACACCAAACTTTTTATGTAACGCCATCTCTTGGAAAAATGGTTTTCAACAATTAACGCTTCAGTCCTTATGCATGAGGCGACAATTTTTTATCACAGATGTCACCCCTGAACCGCGTCAAAATTCTTAGTTCATTTTGGTTTGATTTTTTTTTTACAAAAAATTAAAACTTACATATGTCCTTGTTAAACAAGTACATATACATCTTCCTACGTTCCCTAAAATAAGCATAAATGCTTGTGCTATAGGTGAACGAAATCGGTCGAGGCAGGATTCGAACTCGTGACCACTGGATCACTAACCGCTCTGCCATCGACCCATCTAAACTTACTTTTACTAATTTATATGTGAATTGAATTCTTTTATAGTTACACATACGCAAACATTTGATTTTTCCCTGTCAGGAATTCATAATATCATTGACTCTGGAAAGAAATATGTATTTTTAACCATTTTTTTGTTATTTTATAAATGTATTTCGTTAACACCGTGGGAATTTACTGACGATGAATTTGATTCACATACAAAAATATTTAAAAAACACCCTTTTTACACAACAAACATTAACAATAAATAAACAAGTTTTTTCGCTTTACATAGATGTCATACAAAAGTCATCCTAAAAATCAATGTATATATTATTTTGCACAATTTTTGCTTCTAAACCATATGGGCCGGTATTACAGTCGGCCATCAACTCATTGAGTTTGTTAAACTCAAGATTAATATTAAGGGTAGATTGAATCCATTTCCGTATTACAGTGCAATATGACATGTCAGTTACTAAATCTTCAATTATAGACATATTTTACTTTTTCTGTGGTTATTATCTGTCAAATTTTAAATAACCTCAAATAATACGAACTACAATACGGGACACTACGACTTGAAATACTATTGTTTTATCGACTTGAAATACTACATGATAAATTTAAATTTTTTCACCAAAATAATGCTTTTAAATGCTCATGTTCATTTCAATATGGCTGTCTTTGTGGTTTGGCGCCACCGTCGATACAATTAACGCCTCTAGTGATAGAACACTGAAACTACACACGTTGCCTCGCAACGAGTCGAGAAATGACAGTTGACTCACCGATAAGTACTTAATCCGCCAGAAACGTTGAGTTAAATATTTGTCGTTTTAGTGACGTAGAGGGAAGATAAGCCTAAATGGACACTGTAATACGCTATATTTTTGTAAAACTTGAGTTTAGCTCTTAAACTGAGACTGTAATACCGGCCCTTGAATGTTAAACTGAATAATTGTAATATACTGTAGATTGACGTATGTAATTAATATTTGTTTTTCTTTTAGATTGACAATAATGGAACGATATGGATTTTATCCGACAAACTGCCGAAATTCATGTACGAATCATTGAATTCAAATGAAACCAATTATAGAATATTTACAATTCCCGTTGAAGATGCCATTAAAAATACAGTATGTTCTTAAATACCTCTACATGTGTCTTATTACATCAACAAAATGTATTTCATTAGTTATAACATTATAAATATCATGTATGTTTTTTAAATTTATATTTTTTAAAAAATTTATAATAATTTTAAAATAAAAATATTTTAAAATTGAAACATTCGTTTTTTTATGTAAATTTATTTATTAAATTTGGAGAAAACAATACTTAAGATGTGTTTCTCGAACAATGATTAAAGTAAAAGTATAGTTAAAATACTTTGATTTCATAAAATTGTGCAATATTTTGGTTTTTTTTTTATATATATAAGGCAACCCACCCTATAAGGAGGGTGATTTGTGCCATGACGAAACGAATATTTGTATATTTAAAAGGAAATCAATTTGTTATATGAGAATATCTCTTAAAGATTTATTGCATTTAAATTAAGAAATTTTGATATAATTGAGTGAACTTTAGTCGAATTTAGGGAGAGAAGGTGCGACATATTTACAGGCAGAGGGACACGCAGCTTGGCATAAAAGTCGAATTTATCGTGAATTGGACACTCCATGAAAACGTGATCCAACGTTTCCACCTCTCCACAATCACACAAAGGACTGTCCCTTATGTGTATTTTGTAAAGGTGGTTTGCGATCATGCAGTGACCAATTCTCATTCTGCATATGTTTGAAACATCCCTTTTTGACAATTTTTTTCCATGAAACCATGGTTTGGATGGAACTGTTATCTGTATAATTTTGTAAGCAGTCCCTTTCACACGGCTTGACACTTCCCATTCATTAGACCATTCGGTCAAGAGGCGCTTTTTAATGATTGAGGTGGTGAAATCTTGGAATGGCATCTCAAAATTAAGAGGTTCAGTGCCAATCGTTGTAGCTTCTTTTGCCAAACGGTCTACAGTTTCATTTCCATTTATACCACGATGTGCTGGTAACCATACAAATGTAACATATATATTTGATGTAAAAAGGTTGTATATATACTTTTTTATTTCGCAAAGTATGTAATCGTCAGGGGATCTAGATAAATTAGAAGATATAGAGTAGATAGCGCTAAGGGAGTCGGTGAATATTATAATATTAGAAGAATCGAGGGTATGACATATAGATAAGACCTCTTTGATTGCCCAACACTCAGCTGTATAAACTGAGCATTCGGGTGGAAGTTTGAAAAGTCCTTTAGTGTTGTTATACGGAATATAAAATGCTGCTCCAGAGTTGCTATTAGGTGAAAGCTTGGATCCATCAGTAAAAATTTGAACGTGAGATGGCCATCTTGAACGAACAATGCCATCGAATTTACTGTTGATTAGTTGGGAGGGAAGATTGCAGTTTTTGTCCAAACCGAGAGAAGGACATGTATCGGGAATGAATTTTGTTGCGAAATATGGTGTTTTATAGTAAGGAAGATAATTATGCGAACAATTGACAAGTATTTTTGATTTAAGAAGGGTGTAACTTTTACATAGTATTGGAGTGGAAGATTTTGACCAATATCGTTTTAATTGACATAAATGTGTTATTGTGGATAGCTTTGATGTTAGTGGGTGAGAATTAAGGGAAAGTCGTTTTAGAACAAATTTGTCTGAAAGATATTGACGTCTCAAGTGAAGTGGGGAATCTAACCCCTCCACCTGAAGTGCATTAATCGGTGAAGATCCCATTGCTCCGATTATAAGTCGTAAACATTTAGACTGTATTCTATCTAATTTGGATTCAAGGTATTTAGGAAGAGGATCGAATAAAAAACAACCATAATCCAGGTGACTGCGAACTATGGCATTATAGAGCAATTTCATTGTTGATGGATGAGAACCCCACCAGACTCTCGATACAGCTCTCAAAGGATTAATGTTTTTTTCGCATTTAGATACAATTGAGTTGACATGAGAGTTCCACGATAGTTTTCTATTAAGGATTACACCCAAAAATTTAATTTCGTCCTTTATAGCAATGTTTGTACCATCGATATTTACAGAAATGTCCGGAAGTTTATGTTTACGCGAAAAGGCGACTACTTGGCATTTTTGGAGCGAAAGTTCTAAACCATTAGATTCAAGCCATTTGTTTATTCGACTTAATGTTTTTGACAATTTTTTTGCAGCAATTTGTGCGTTTTTGTGGGAGACATATACGACAATATCGTCGGCAAATTGTAATATTGAGCAAATATCCTCTATTACCGTAACAAGATCTTGACAATATATATTAAATAAAATAGGGCTTAATACCGAACCTTGAGCTAAGCCTTTCCAAACTATTCTATCAATCGTGGTATAAATATTTTCAGCTACAATTTTTCTCTCAGCAAACATGTTATAAATAAGTGTTGCCAAACTCATTGGAATACCCAAATCTACTAGTTTTTTTCTTAAAACAGACAGTATCACGTTATCATATGCAGATTTTATATCCAAAAATGCTGCAATAACAAACTCTTGTTTGGAAAAAGCTATTTTGATATCTGAAATCAAGATACTGAGGTTATCTAAACACGATTTACCTTTTCTAAAACCAAATTGAATTGACGGGAGAAGGCAGTTCCTTTCAATATGCCAGTCTAAACGGTTTTTTATTATATGCTCAAGAATTTTTAGGAAAACTGGTGATAATGCGATCGGCCGATACGAAGATTCTGATTGAGGGTCTTTGTTAGGTTTCAAAATAGGGACTATTCGTTGTATTTTCCAGTCTTTTGGTACGTATCCGTTTTTTAAACAACCATTATATAATTCTAATAAATGTTCAAGGAAATTTACTGGTGCATTTCGAAGAAAAGCATAAGGAATGAGGTCCATTCCGGGCGAAGAATTTTTCAAATTTTTAAGTGGGGTAATGAGTTCAGAATATTCAAAAGGTCCATCTAACCATGATTTAGACAAAGAATGGGCAGGAAGGATTGGCATTTCTATTTCTGTATCATTGGGGACGTATGGTGGGGCAAGCCTCTTTACAAAAGCTTCTAGAATGTGTCCATTTGGCAGATATTTCTTAGAAGTGGATAATGATGTTCTGAAGCGACGGATCATATCCCAGACTATTGATAGAGGAGTATCTGGTGAAAGAGTGTTGCAAAAGTTATACCAGCCTTGTCGCTTTTTCTTTCTGAGTATTTTTTTTGTATTTGCTTGTATATTTTTAGCATATAAAAAATTTTGTAACGTCATATTTTTCCTGTACTTTTTCATAGCTAATTTTCTTATTTTGATAGCCTCCGTGCATTCATTGTCCCACCAAGGGGCACATTGAATACGTTTCGATTCTGCTTTTCTCTTCGGAATACTAATATCAGCAGCTTTGTAGAGGATTGACATAAGTTCTGAATTTTTGTGAGTAATGTCGGATGACAAAAAAGATGGTGTAGAACCTTCAATAGTTTTATTGAATATATCCCAATTGGCTTTTCTTATATTATGTCCTTTTTTACTAACGGCTGTTTTTGTTTTGGATTTTGTGATGGTTTTTATAATAATGGGAAAATGGTCACTTGCTAGGGGATCATCAGATATAGACCATGTAGAAGTGGAGGCTAAATCATTTGTACAAATGGAGAGGTCAACAGCACTCACATTTTGAGTTGGTGGAGTGAGTCTAGTTGGTGAACCGTCATTTAGAATGCATAGATTATGTTTATCTATAAATGAGAGAATGAGGTTTCCCGAACGATTTGATAGTGTACTGCCCCAAGACGGAGAGTGGGCATTGAAATCACCTAATATATAAAATGGTGAGGGTAGCATATCCACAATTGAATCCCAATAAATTGGGTCAAATGGAGAATGTGGAGGAATATATGTGGAAACATATACAACTCCATTCACTTGAACGGCAACCACTTGTAATGATGGGTGAGTTGGAACAATAATTTGATTATATGGGATGGAAGATTTGATAAAGATAGCTGTTCCAGCTCTCCCATCATTGCGGTCGGATCTAACTGACAGGTAGCCTGGGACATTGAAAACTGAACCTGGTACAAGCCAAGTTTCAGTAATGCACGCAATTTGAATTTCGTGTGTGGATAATAGAAATATGAAGTCAGGTTTGTTTGCTGTGACGCTTCTACTATTCCATTGAAGGATATTGTGAATTTGATGAGCCATTGTGGAGGGTTGTATTAAGAGTTTGAAGAATTTCGGCAGCGTTGGTCGGTAAAATATTGTTATTTGTTAATATAGATATAAGGAGAGAAATAAGTGTTTGAATAAATGATGAATTGTCGTTTTGAATTTGGGAGGTTGAATTAGAAGTTGGTAAATTCATGTTTGGTAAGGCACATCCGTTAGGGGCCTGTGATGAATAATGTCCGTTTTGGTTAAATAGTAAGGCATTGTGTTGGGTTGTGTCATAGTTGGGGGTAGAAATATATCTTGGTTTTGAGGGTTTAAATATGGTTTTTTTAAATGAAGTTGAAGGTGGAGAAATAGGTTGAGTGCTTGACGGTGCGGTGGAAGTTATATCAGCAAAAGATTTTTTTGTGGGTGGGACGAGTTTTGAGGCCTGAAAATATGATATATTATCTGTTGCCATTGTCTGTTTGATATTTTTCTGTCTTGATAACTCTGGACAGGCCGTGCTAATTGCAGTGTGATTTCCAGAACAATGGAGACAGATTGGTTCCTGTGAAGTATTTGGGCATTGTTCGAATGAATGATTTTCTCCACAATTGTAACATCGAGGAGAAGATCGGCATACTGTTTTAGAGTGTCCAAATCGACAACAGTTGAAGCATTGTATGGTTGGAAACTTGTAAATTTCTACTTGTAAGGAATTATAGTATAAAAATACCCTGGGTGGTAAAATTTGGCCCTCAAAAGTAACAACCACCGACTGTGAAGGTTTCCATATTAACGTACCCGTTGAAGTGTCTTTGTAGTTCAATCTTCTGGCTTTAACTACTTTAGGTATGTTGGTGTGTACGTTCAATGCCTCAACTATCTCGTCTTCGGGTAAATCGCTCGGGATACCTCTGACCAGTCCCATACGCGTCAAATTGAATGTTGGTATATATGCTTTAAATTTATTGTTTGAAATGTTCTCTATATTTTTAACAAAATTGTTGGCAGATATGGCAGTTTTAAATTGAATCGATATTTTATAGCGGCCTTCCGATTTGATAGACCCATCAATTATTTGTATGTTTAAAGATTTATGCATGAAAATAAATTTTCCGAAATCGAGGGGGTGGATTGTTTTGCCTTGTTCCGATCTCTGTATATGGACAATAAAAGGAGAAGAAGAAGAAGGTCCATATTCCATTTCCAATTTAGGCGGTGAAAAGGTATTTATAGTTTTTGGGTCGTTATTGGTGGTAATTATTATTTCGGGGTGAGTTTTTTGTTTGTTTGGGATTGACTCGGATGAATGACGAAAAGGTTTACGTTTTCTATTTTTACTAGCAATAGATACCTGACTGGCATCTGATTCTGAAGTATAATTTATATCCGAGTTAATACCGGGATCCGGCGGTTTATTTACCTCTTGTTCCATCACCAAAAATTAATCGGTAGAGAAATACACAAATAACACAAAATATGTAGAAAACAGAGTGAAATAAAAAGTAAATAATAATGAAAATGAAACAATAAAATCTTATCTGTTCGCTGAGCAGCAACAAGGTTTGTAGGTAGGACACCACAATGTAACAACACAACACAACCGATCGCTACGAATGAACCGACGAGACTGCAATATTTTGGTTGTTTCATTGAAATCTAATGCCGTCAAAAGGCACAAATTAGAACAATTTTATGAAATCAAAGTATTTTAACAATACTTTTACTGATACTTTTTTTGAAACAACACTGCCTTAGTATACAATATTACAATATAAACAACATTACAGTAGTGGTCGCTGCGGTCACCAGATAATATATTTTTGTAAAATTTATTTATAAATTAAGCTTCATGTACAATACTGTGCACAATGGCGGGTTTATTACGACAAGGCAATTTCTTCCAACCAACCAAAGCAACGTGAGGCCATAGATAGTAGGTATAGTGGTAGGTACATTAAATTTATAGGTAAAAAACGGAAAGAAACAAGTAACATTATTAAGAGTAAATTCACAACAACAATGTAAGGAAGGAAATAGAGGTTGAGGGAGGGAAGGGAGGATGGATATGGGGTGTCAGTTAAGAATTATTAGACAGGTAAAACAACTTTGGTTTCTTTTTAAAAAGTTGAATCGATTGAGACGTCGCGCGTCGTATAGTATCATTACAAATTCGATTTATCCGTCAAATTTGTGTTGAATATTTTAATTATTAGAGGTGGTGAACCGTTCAATAAGAATACAAATCGTACATTTAATATGTAGTGGAGAGTTAGTGTTGGCCACGACCCACTCTTTTTTCACTGTGCAATATATCATTTTAAGAATTTCCAAAGATTTCAAAAATGTGTACACATTAAAATTACTTTATACATCACTTATAAGAAGCATTGTCGAGTACCTCTTCAATATGGTCGCCCTATTATCGAGTCCACTCGGACTCTATAGAAAAAATTCAGCATAAATTTCTCCGTTTTGTAAATTTTAAAATGGGTATACCAATCGAAAGATAAAATTATGACTTTCTCTTAAAATTAATGCATTTGTTTAAACTTTCAAATAGGCGTAAACTAACCGATATGTTTTTCTTGTTTAAAATTATTATGCATAGCGTGGACAGCCCCGACATACTATGCGCATCAACTTCCATGTACCGCGTGTGGGTACTCGCGATACAAACTAATTTTATTGTGTCAATTCCCGCACACTAGCGCATCACAATTCTACATTGAACAGAATTCAGATGTTAAGTAATGAATATGCTAACGATATGGATCTGTTTATGGGCAATATAAATAACCACAGGAATACCCTACGTGTTAGATTCCTCTGATCGTGTTTAGTTGTAGACCTAAACCTTGGGTAACGAATGGGAGGTAAAAGAGTCAGTATAGTATGCTACGCCGACGATGCGGTACTTATCGCAGAATCAGAAGATGACCTTTAAAGGTTGCTATATAAACTAAATCATACATCACTTAAATATAATATGGTGATATCTACAGACAAAACAAAGAGTCTCACGATAAGCAAGAACCCGTTGAGATGCAAATTAGTCGTAAATGGAAGAATAAACACATGAATATCGAAAGCAAAGTCCGAATATATAAAACATGTGTAAGACCCTTTGCCACCTACGGAGTAGAGACCAGAGCAGACACAACGAGAACAAAATCTCTTCTGAGAACATCAGAGATGAGGACATTGAGATGTATAACCGGAAACACTCTAAGAGACCAAATTCGAAATACCGGAATAAGAAAAAAGTGTAGTACGGAAGACATCGTCAGATGGGGAAGACAGCGGAGGCGATATTGGAACTCACATGTAAACAGAATGGCTGAAAATTGACTCCCACTAATCGCTCTCCAGGAGAACCCAGCTGGAAGAAGACCACCAGGCAGACCTCCAAAGAGATGGCGAGCCAGTTGGCAGTACACATCGCACGAGAAAGAATAGCGGTACAAACAGATCTTCGGATCTATGAAAAGGAAGAAGAAGAAGAGAAGAAGTGTTTTGTTTTATTCTTCGTTATGTATTTAATACATACTCTACCTATTATGTTTATTTGTTCTTTTATACTTTCATTTGTTTTTCAGATTATTATTTTGGTTAAATTTTCTTTGAATGTATTTTTATATGTACCTATTTTTTTATTTTGTATAAGTTTTTCTTTATATTTTTTCTTGCTTTATTTTCATTGTTTATAAATTGTATATGTTTGTTTTTTATGTATTTTCGCACATTATCTACTATATTTTGTATCTTTTGAATACTTCATGTAAATGGCAAACGCCGTTAGTAAAATAAATAAATAAATAAATATCGTCTCATATTCATTGTTGTTCATAGTGTATCAAATTGACTGTGATACAATATGCCACAAACATATTATGTTATTCTATATCGTAACGGAACCTTTATTTGATGCACTCATTTATAAAAAAAATACATGACATTCATAAAAACACATATTACGAACTAAATTTTGTATGATCTTTTAGCGGTATGTAGGCTCACCAGTTAATGTTGTGGTCAATGTTGCCACTTGGGATGGAAGTGTTTGCACACCAGCCGGAGCTGATATGCAAACCTGTCGACGTGAGACGCGACAGATAGATGGTGGTAATGCCGGTCTGCTGGACGTGTAGGTATAGAACCTGTGTGTCCGCCTTTGGTTACATACAACTAAACGATACCACACCTGCCGGAATCGAACCTAGATACCGCCTGTCGGAGTCTCCCGACAGCCAGGCACACAGATAGATCGATCAAGCAAATGTAATACCGTATATAAGAGATAATAAAGTACAGAATGAAACTCAGGTAGATATTGATGACAGAGATTGAAAGATGTAACAAGAATGTAACTTACTCGTTTAATATACTTCGAAATACAATGGTAATTGTTTTATGCTTATTTGATATATATAAAGTACTTAATTTTAATGTATAAATTTAAATCGCAGACTTTGAACGACGACTAGGCGATCGAGCGGCGTAAGGACGTAGCAGGAGGTCTGGATGAAACCGAATGGCCTCTGAACTCGGTGTGCGTCTTTATATAGCGGCATTGTCGTAGCGGGGTGAGCGTGACAGGTAGCTCGTAGCTGCGGGTAGCGCAGAACATGACGACGCTGCATATATTAATATGTATGTATAAATCAAATATCGCTTTCGTCTCAAATATGTTCATCACTGTGTCATAGTGAGTCAATGAGTCAAGAGTTAAAGGTGCATATAAACCCAAACGTCGCCGCATTTTGGAAAAAAAACTCCATAACTATACGTCGCGTCTTGAGAAAATATATTTTTTATTCTTAGAGTTCATAAAATCAAAGTGAATAAATGTGATGGTTTTTTTAATTTTAAGTCAGGTTTGTTTTTTTAAAATGCATAAAAAAATTCAAATTTTGGGTTTCCCATCTATTCAATCAAGTATAAAGCATTTTTAATGCACGCGATAGTTACCCTTACTAACGCGTAACTTCATACGGTATTCATCATCATCATTGGCACTACAGTCCGCTACGGACCCTGGCCTCCTCCAGAAATCGTCTCCATCCCTCCCTATCGACCGCCATTCTTCTCCAATTTATTAGCTCCATTTCTCTTATATCACACAGCACGTCGTCCAGCCATCTCAACCTAGGTCTGCCTCTACTTCTTCTACGTTCAGGACAGGTGTCTAATACCTTTTTAGGAATACGGTCATCATCCATCCGGCAAACATGTCCAAGCCAACGTAGTCGCTGAATTTTAATAAATTCGACTACGTTCATTTCTTTGTACATTGCCTCTAGCTCATGATTATACCATATTCTCCAGGCCCGTCCATCGTTTGTTGGGCCAAAGATTTTCCTTAATATTCATAGTGTATTAGGCGGTTCTAATATAAAATATTTTCAGTCGCTAGAATTAGCGTTGTATATGCCCTCTCGAGACTCCTTACTAACCTATTTTCACAGAATTCAATAAATAAAAAAAATTAAAAAAAATATATGTAAAAATTAGGTATATAACCTCAATAGAGACGAAGCAAAATTACATAAACAACAAATTTTACAAGAAAATTTTAACCTTCTATGTTAATGGGCGCATGATGTTGGTCTTGTAATGAATGCACAGAAAACTAAAGCAATGCATATTCATTCTTCTCATAATAAGTCGATTCACAAACCAATCCTCATTGCCCATGAACATGTCTGTTTACATAAAAATATTGCTTTATGTACTTGTGAAAACATTGATTTTGTAACCCAACATATTGAATAGCATGACTTACCTCCTCTCAGAGGAAAATTGAAAAAAGGATAATCCATTATGGAATAAAATGTTAAAAATCAGCGAGTTAAAATTATGCTAATAGGCAGAGTTTTTTTGTCTGCGGGCAACCCCGTTAGATAGTCGCCGAGCGGAAACACCAGATTGCATTCCTTTTGCCGATATTTTTTTAACGTGAGGTGACGCGATAAAAGTCAAAAAAATGGACGTCACTTAAATGGACAAAGAAAGCGCTGTGGCGCTTAAAATATTATAAATAACCATAAAAAAAGGACTGGTGGGAAAATGGGTAAGTCTCCATGTCTATTATTTGAACAGAATTAGTTTGACGTCCGACTATCAATAATTTTGAAGACAAGTGGTTGTTTTTTTGGAAACAGCGAAATATCATACGAAGTTGAATCAAGATGGCGATGAGCCGTGTAACATCAAAATACAGACATTTTCTGTGAACTACGATGGCGGATAATCAAATCTTATTTAACTTCGTGCAGTTTTAAAAATAGAATCTTCGAATTTAGTGTCTTTCAATATGAACAGTTTTTTTTGTATAATTTTGTAAAATGTAAATTAGCGGCAACCATTTTTCTTGCATTAGTGAAATTTTGTATGTATTAACACAAGTATGTAAATTTGGCCAAATATTTAATATGAAAACTTTTGATTATAAATAATGTTTTGTTGGGTCAGAATTACATTAAGATAGATTTTTTTAAAGGGTTAATTTTGGGTATTGTAAAATGTAATAGAAATAAAAAATGTATTTGAGGTTGTAATAATATAATTGTATAAAATGGATAATTTTTTTTATGTCAAAACAAAATTGACTGATTAAGCAAAATGAAATATAAATTGTTATTATAATTCAGGTTTTGTATTTATCTCTCCTCCTTTTGACCTTCTAATGGTCTGACAAGAAATGATCGAGTATTGATAATCATAAATTATATTTATTTTGGTATAATGGGAGTCTTTTTGATAGACTTCCCTTAAAAAATTTCTTTGAATTGGAGTTAAATTCCCTTAGGGCAGGTTGCGACCCCGAGAGTTCAATTTTGGATAGTTTCATGTGCAAACGGCTGGCTGGCCGGTGGTGCGGGTGCGAGTCCGGGTGGGGCGAGGCCCTAGGCCTCTTCCACCATGACTTTAACCCTCACAATATGTATGTCGGACTAATAATTGATAATAGAATGAACTGGGGTCCACATGTAGAGTATGTATGTGGGAAGCTTCGCACTATAACATGCAAATTCTCCATTCTCAAACATAAATTACCGTATGCAATCATAAGAATGATATATTTATCATTAGCAGATAGTATCATCAACTATGGTGTTTGTTCATCTTGTGATTCTGATGGAGACACCGAGCAGTAGGTAGCCAAGGAAACACCAGTGTTAGTTCTCGAAGAGCTGCTTTATTTTGAGTTATACGAAGTGCAGCGATTTATTATAATTTTTCTTGATTTAAACGAAGAAACAGCAGAATCTTGATGTTATTCCCAGTACGGAGAGTAAGAGCGAACTTGCCCTGTGAACTATGCCCTTCCGTATTTATAGGGATCACTGGATACTCCCCTTTTATCGATCAATACGCCCTTTTTCATTACTCTTTTGATATTCATTTTGATCTCACTGGCAGTCAAAAAATCGCATAGCTCTCTGGGTTATATCAATCTGTTAAGTTGATTCTGCTGTCTCTCCTACATATACATACATGGTTATAAAAAATCTTTTATACAAAATACAGGAAAGTAAATGGGTTCATAATCAATACACTAAAAAATTTAGACTACTTAAAAATATATAAAATATTAAATATAACTTTTATGAATTCAAATTAATGTTAGATTTATAGTGTAAGGCATTATCCAACATCCTACAAGGCCATTTCATTTTAAAACTTATCTCATTTTCAGGTAAATACGATTTTTGTCACTATCAATGATTATGATTTTTGCTTATTTGAATGCTCAAATGAACTTCCTGGCCAGAACACGCGCTCTGATTGGTCGAGGCAAAAATGTACAAATATTTTTAACGTCTTATATCTCCGTAATTATTCAACATATCAATGTCCGAGCCTCGAGTAAATGAATCATTTCTTAAGTAGAATCGATTAGATAAATAAAATAAATATGTTAAAAAATTGCCAAACATTTCATTATTTTTTATTCAAACATCGCGCGGTCGTACCACATGAATAGGTATTTTGTTAGCCCGTGCATACCTACGACCAACTGGTGATCGCGAAACCAAACTTCGTAAAAATTGGTAAAAATAATGAAATGCTTATATCTCTGTCAAATTTCAATCTATAAACGTCTGGTTTTCACTAAAATGAATATTTTTGTGTATTCTATTGATCTGTGAAATTATTTTCTAAATATAATTTTTATGTTATTTTCAACTCTCTCGTTTCGGGTGGCGCGTAATTGTTTTACCAAACATATCGTGATTTTCATTTTTGCATTCAATATTTAACAATAATCCGTTACCAAAATAATAAATATTTGATAGATAAAGTAGAAAATCAATAATTAATTATAATCATATAATCTAGTACGCGTGTGAAGAGTGTGGCTGATGGAGAGAGAGAGATGGCATATCACGTATAAGCGCACTCATCCACCGAGCACGTGACATTTGATTCCCAACACTTGTCGAGACTTGTTCTCTATATGAACATTGGCGGCTACATATGGACTGAGTAGCTATGGCAGGACATACAAAACCTATTTAGCAAATATCTATAACCTACAATTAAAACTTTTAAAAATCATAATAAGAAATAAAATAAAAAGCACGTATCATAATAATGAAAAGGGTATATTCAAACACTGTAATGTATTAGCTATATATCATAAAGTAAAAATTGCCATATTAAAAGACGAACATGATAACATTAATAAATTAGAAGTAAACTCACGTAGAAATAACCTCCGAAAGTTAAACTACCTTAAGAAATATATTTTACCTGTGTACAAAAATGTATATGGCATGAGAACATGGGAATATCTCCTGCCAAAAATATTAAATGATATGGATGATGAGCTCTTGCATATATGCACTACGTGCCCTAAATATTTTATCCACTTAAAAAGGTATATGATGAGGTCCGATGACGACAGCTATGTGCTCTAGAAGTATACTCCTTGAGTTGACCGGCTGTCATAGGTCGAAACCTGCATCGTATTCTTTTTATCTCTATATGTATTTAGGTATATAGGATTTTTTTGATTTGTGTATTTATTTATTTGCTCACTTATTTGTTTCTTTATTTTATTTTTGTTTTATGAATTATGTATATTAAAATTACCAAACTGAATTCGTCAACCTCAGATAAACCCTGAGGGTTTCGATGGTTGACTGTATCATTGAATAATAAATGTCATTATATAAATTAATAAATAATATACGTGCGAGGTTAAAAACTCTCCTTGTCTTGTTTGCTTGACTTAACTTAGAGGCTTCGCAGCATATATGTTACATACACGGATTTACTCAGAATTCGGAGTAGAACATTTCGTGTGTCTGTGTGTGTGTGTGTCTGTGTGTGTGTGTGTGTGTGTGTGTGTGTGTGTGTGTGTGTGTGTCTATGTGTGTGTGTGTGTGTGTGTGTGTGTGTGTGTGTGTGTGTGTGTGTGTGTGTGTGTGTGTGTGTGTGTGTGTGTGTGTGTGTGTGTCTGTGTGTGTGTGTCTGTGTCTGTGTTTGTGTGTATGTGTGTGTGTGTGTGTGTGTGTGTGTGTATGTGTCCGTCTCCCCCTTATAACTTTTGATCCGCTCAATTTACAGAGCCCAAAATTTCAAAATATATAAACAGTTACAGTCTTACAAAACTTTTATACTCAGAATCTTGAATTTTTGTTTCAGTCAGGGGTTATCAACTTTTGAATTTTTACTTTATTTTTCCATATATCTCAGAAAGCATAAAAGCTAAAATGCTGAAAATTGGTACAAATATAGACAAATACAAAATCTCAAATAAGTTTTTTCAAAAAAATTCCAGAGTTTCTCAAAAATTTTTCATTAAGAAAAAAAAAATTTATGATAAATTTATGAGTTTAACTGCCTATATTTCCAATTTTTTTTAAAAATATCGAAAAAAGCCGAAACACCCCAACTAGATAATTTAATTTCATATAAAAAATATAGACATTGTAGCAAGTTAACATTGTAACAAGTTAATCTAAAAAAAATTTTAACAATTTTTATTAAAATTGAATTTAGTGACGACATCGCTTCATACAATTTGTATGGTAGTCGCCTATACACAATATGTAAGAAGACTTAATAGTTTGATACTTAAATCTCCAAACATACATATATACCGTCATGCTGTTTTCATATTCTGGGTAGAAAAAAGGACTGACCTCCATACTATCCTATCTTGACATACATACCTAGGTACATGTGTTGTATAGAAAACCAAATATCTTTAAATATTAAATAATTTGTATTTATGAGTTTATGGGTTTGGTACTTATTCTTCAACTATACGTACTATCGCTATCGACAGTTGGATCTCATGTGTTACATGCAACTAGTATTTCTAAATATCACAACTATCCCACTATTTGTGACTATTTCCTTATTATAAAAAAATCACTTTTCGTATTTGGAATTGGTTGCTCATATTATATATTATTCACATTTACGAGCAATATTTCACGAATAATTCCTGTCAATAGGGTTCGATTACGAGACGATGAATTGTCCAACGAATTAACCGATCTGCCACAGATTCATTACATTGTTAGTAGTATTTACATCAATCAAAAACTTGAATCTATTTTCACCTGTTTTCAAAAGGTTTTAATTCGTTAAAAATTTAATTATAAGTTCGAAAACAATTTATGAAAGAGTTAATTTTGAAACGCTTTATCAAAAAACGTTCAATTCAACGTTAAATAAAGATTAAATCAAATATTATTCAAAATTGATTCTCAGAATGAGACCATTACTTTGTAATCAATCATTCCATAAAATGTAAAATATTTTCATTTTTCAAGTATGAAGAGGTAGTCAAATTACTAAGTAAATATTTTTCTTTTCAAAAATACCCAATAAAAATCCTTTTCCGTTTTTCTTTCATCGTCCATTTGAGTATAAATTTCAACGAGAACCTTCTTAAAAAGCACTTAAATTAAACAAACCTCACTCGAACCACGGCCGAATAATTACAAATCTTCAGAGGTAGGTATAACTTTACACAGAAGGCCCGGAAAAATCTTGGATTCTATTTATCTTTAAAAATAAGAAACATTTTTTTCCCGTGGAAATACTCCCTCAAAGTAAATGGCAATAGTGAAAGCAATTCTCCCGGTAGTTTGCTCAAATCCTGACTCTGGCATTAGTGGGATATTACGGTAACCCCCGCATTACCCAAAAAATACTCTATTTCAGGAGTAAGTAAGTGCCTCGAGTTACAGCTACAAGGAACATTTACCGATTCATCGACTGACCGAGTTCCTTTCATTTCATTTTATTTCACAATACACAACCAACGCTGACCGGATTATGCTATTATGTGTTTCTTTGTGTTTATTTAACGCTTTTTAAAATATATATATATACCTATCTCATACTGGAATCCTTTATGCTTTAAATTAGTTTTTAGAAAAAAAAGTCCTTCTTCTTTAAGTTCTCAAATGGCGACGTTGGGATATAAATAGAAGTATCGGTATACCATTTAAAAGATGGGCAGCCGACATAATCTTCATTGCAGAGAAATATTGCATTCAGAGAGCGCGAGAAAGAGAATTGGAGAAACCAGGAAGAAACCTATTTCCAGCAGTGGAGAAGAAGTTCTTTATCATATTCTTTCGACGGCTCATATCCTCAACAATATTCACCTCTGATTCCTCCAGTGTCCTGCTGCAGTGACCCAACTACTGCAATCTGTCGCTTGTAGTAGTTGGGTCGAGCGTAACAAACACAGATTATTTTGAGGAAGAACTCTTTTAAGAACCAATAGCTCCAAGTCGAATGAGATTTATAGGTAATGCATGAAATTGTTTTTTTTTTTATATTTATTTATAAAGGGAACAAACAGTTGTCTAATTGTATTAGTACAAATAAAAAGTCAGGTAAACCATCAATGTTTCCATAATGGTTAGCAATTAGTTACTTGATAACAATCCTTCAGCTAAAACTTATATTCTTATAGCTTTTATTGCTTAAAACTTAAAATAAGGCAGCGCCTGGTTAAGTACTACATATGGTCCTTAATTCTATATGGAGTTGAAACCTGGACCATAAAGGTTAACCGTCTAAACCGTCTGGAAGCCTTATAAATGTGGCTGCATCGCCGCATGCTGAAAATTTCCTTGGTCGATAAAGTATCAAATGTGGAGGTACTCGGAGAGCAAATGTCGTGCGCGAGCTGGTTGACACAATTAAGTGACGAAAAATATAATATTTGGGTCACGTTCTGCGAGGCAAAAAGTATAGGCTGCTCCTAATGATTATGAAGGGCAAAATAGAGAGAGGCCGAGGAATAGGAAGACTTCAGAGGTCATGGCTCCGCAATATTCGTGAGTGGACCTGCATCAGAGACGTCGGCGAATTGTTCCGTACGGCGGCGGATGGATATGCCTCCTCAGCAGTGATCACAAACGTCGGGGGGACCTGATATGGCAAGAAGAAGATAACGTTATAACAAAAGGAAGAATAAACAAGAGTGAAATTAAACAGAAAAAAAATAATTATCATAAAATTGAAATAAAATCAGTTAATACTTACCCACATACAAGTTCACACAGCACAAAAAAGTCTTCTTTTAAATAATAAATAAATTTGGAATCGTAAAATAAAACCAAAGTTTTCAGTTCTACTAATTTAATGACACTGACTAGTTTCGGTCATCCAGTGACCAAGTCAGTGTCATAAATTAGTAGAACTGAAAACTTTGGTTTTATTTAACCATTCCAAATTTATTTATTATTTGAAATGGAGTTCTACCAAGAATTGTCCGTAGAAAAGTTATAAAAAGTCTTCTTTTAAAAGCTAAAAGATTGTTTCTTAGAATATCGACTGCAGATTTATCGATAGAATTATATAATTTCTTTCTACAAAGTCAGCAGAGTGCAAAGTGAGGTTGGTAATAGTGATCCAGTGCGGATTTATTCTTCTTAATCTAAAATTAAGGCCGTGGCGAACAAATTTAATTCGCCGTTTTAGTAAATATCCCACCTCAAGGGCGTTGGTGATGATGAGCGATAAAAAAATAACCATCGTCACTGACTCGTTCAGTGCACTGGATCACTATTAATTTCATAACGTAGGTACTTCAAATTTTAGCGAGATGTTGATTGGTAATTGCTAAGAACATAAATATGAATATAAAATGGTCGCCTAAAACTAACAATAATATAAAAATACTATGCCACTCTATATTTTGGAATATCAATTCACCTGAAAATCTTTCAGTTTATTTTAAAATATCCACAGTTTCATAATAAATATTTCAAAGCCTTCTGCTCTGTAACTTAATTCCATGCTTTCTTTATATAAAGTACCTAGATTATTGTAGGTCAAGGATTTATTTCTTCCATGAGAATATTTTCTGAATTCTGTACTTACTGTTACATTAAGGATTTAAAACCCAAGCTTAAAGATCCAGTTCATACTTGCCTATATCGATTCAATTCTGGTTTAGTGAAATTACATTCGATTTTTCTGATATCCTACTCACAGCGCCTGCAAATAGATTTTATTGGATTAAATTGAAAAAATATTGATTTTAATTTTTTCCAAAAAAAAATCCTGTTTTTTGCATCACATGTTTTTTTGTTATTATTCAATACGACATGTACATAATCATGTTTTTTTACTATAGGCTTAGATTATATATGATACAGATACCTAGTCAGCGCAATTAATGTATGCCAACTAAAACTACGAGGAAACAGAAGAATTTCTTGTATACGTACACCTACCGATACGCACACCTACATAAAACGTAGACCAACCGATCTACCGCCTCACACACACACATGTAAAAAAAACTTGGCATACATTTGAATTCGAAATTTGTACTAGACGCGGCTTCTGTACATTATAATTCTATGACTATAGGTATCTAATTATATAAAAGCTTTATTGCCGCTTGTATCTTTCTCTGAAAACACATAAAGTTAATACCAATTACATGTTGTCACAGAATTGGTGGGAAAACATATTATAAAAGTTTGCCTTTGGTATATCTAAGGAAAGGTAGTTGGTGAACTCAGAAACATTGAATCAATGTGAAAAAGAAACTTTGTCAAACATTTTCAAACTGTGTACAATGGGATTATCAGACGAGATAAAATAACACACTTTTCATTTGATTAGCCCAAATTTATGTTAGTAATTCTAATTATAGAATAGGTACTATTAACTGACTTAGAGAAGGTTGATAATTCGACGTGATTTTTTATGTATGTTCAGAGATAACCTTTTAGCACTATGGCCACACCAAGACCATAGCTTTTTACCGAATGCACAGGCGCAGGGTCAACTGCGATCGGAAATAACTCACCCATAATTTTGCAATTAATTCACGCGGCCCATCTCCCAGTTAACAACACGATTATCGTCGCTCTTGTTTTCACATATAAATTTGAATAGTACTATTTTTTAAGATTAAGTTTGAATGTAAAGTTATTAATTGGAATAAACGAATATTGCAAGTAAGACATTCTTTTAGTGAATACAAATACCTAAAATTCTATTCTTCTTAATTATACTAAATTGACGACTGATAAAGTAGTGTCTGCAGTAGCGGAACTGCTCATAAAGCCGAAAATCTTGGCTTGCCTATGAATATTACATATATTAAGAAATTCAAGACCTAATAGGTACCTAATTGTTTTATTGCAACCATACCACAAGATTAAAAATTGAACCGAATACGATGCTTGATAAATATAAATATATTTTGGCATGTGATTTTAAAAATATTTTTCATGGGCACTGGAACGAACAACGATGCTAAAAAAATATGAAATTTTCGACATTTCCCGATTTTCTTTCAGGGTTTGCGTAGTCCAAAGGTTCTAGGCACGCTCCTGAGTGTCTGGTATGAGCATCTAGGAAGAGATTACTACATAATTATGGAATCCACGAGAAAACGTCGAATGATCCGCTTCCATGTAGTTATGAAGAGTGTTTTCGATGTCTTCGTTCGATCATATAAAGAGCATCAATCATTTGTTCTCGTCAAAATTCACACTCGCGAAAGCTAAAGTTCTATTCCGCGATATTTGAAAATCATCAGTCACCAAGGAGGTACCACTGTCAAATGTACCTTCAGAAAAGGGAAAAATAAAGGTTATTTTAAAAAAAGACCATCTGCTGCAACAATGAAAACATAAAATTAAAAAAAAATGCACTACTAAAAATAAAATAATTGCCTAATTTGATAAGAAAGTACGTTAAATTTACATAAAACGCAACACAATGGTTGCAAAATAGATCGGCCTTCGTGGCCCAGTTTAGTAGATATCTGACTCATGAGCGAAAGTGATTTGATGTAAATTAATATTTTGCAAACTATGTGTTTTGAGTCATATATGTTGTGTTTGATGTAAAAGTGGCGTACTTTTCAATTAAATTTGTCAATCTTTTTTTTTCTTTTCAGTGTATTTTTAACGTTTTTATTTTAATTTTTTTATTCATATTTTTTTTGTTTTCGTAATATTTTAACCGTATTATTTCCCTATACCTACAGCAATATCTTCTATTATCGTTTTGTTGAACTTTATTGTTCAAAACTATATTTGACGTCACAGGAATAAATTCCATTTTGTTTCTTGAATGATAGTCAACTTGATGTAGGTACTTTAGTCAACATCAAAACTAAGATGAGATGCATCCGAGCAAATAGTTATCTTAAAGTAAACATAGCTCTGAGAATTCCACATCTTGAATTGAAATGCATCGCCGTATCAGATTTTCTCATTTTATTGTGTAACATTTTAGGTATAAATAAGCCCGATTGACTAAATATTGATATCATAGTGAGTGCATCAACTTATAGCTGATTTTTCCTTCATAGACACCCGACCATATCTTTTCCATGATTTCATCTATCAAAACTTTCAAAATACTGTTATAATTTTCGCCAAACATCTTGAACGAGTATCCGGTTGCGCAGAGCGCAAATTTGTGTCTTTTCACTTCGTTGGTTAACGTGCAAATCGCCCTCCTTCTTGGCTAAAAGTTCAAGATATTTGGCGACATAAAGCGCACTTAACACGAACGAGGTTTGCAACGCGGTCTGATTTTAAACGCATAAAACAGCATGCAAGATACAGGTTACTCAAAACATCGCTTTAAACGAGTATCATTTTCTTCTTTATTTGCGACCTCTATTATTGCAAAGCGCGTTGAAAAATAGAACACGTTGTATTTTTTTTCCCACTGAGTTGAAAAACCCGTTGAAATCCTCATCCGTGTATAGTGCGCTTATGTGTTGGTAAAAAAAAACATTCTACTTAATTAATAAGATTAATCATAAATCATTTATTCATTCATACATTCACGGCATATTTATTCATTTATTTATTACTTCTCGGGCAACTAACAGGTACTATGTCAAATATTAATTTAACACGCACCCAATAACAAGTTGCCACATTCTGGAGACTTACGATATTAATCGTCTCACAGAACCAGACTGAAAACACAATTAAAAACTGTGTCTCCACCGGGAATCGAACCCGGGACCTTTGGATCAGCAGTCAGATACCTAACTAACTGAGCCATGAAGGCCGACACATATTCACAGGTACCTGCTTCAAAACAGATTTATTCTAGTGAAGCAGATATCTTATACTTGTAAAATGTCGATGGCTCGAATCCAGTGGTCGCGAGTTCGAATCCTGCCTCGACCAATTTCGTTCATCTATAGCACAAGCATTCATGCATATTTTAGGGAACGTAGGAAAATGTATATGTACTTGTTTAACAAGGACATATTCATTTTTTACAAAAAAAAATGTATATTTTTATGATTCAATAAATAAATAAATAAAATATATTCCATAATGTGGAATAACCAGCGACAGGTGTGCGGGTGTGAACTATCATATTAAATTAAACACGACACATGCGTGTATCCAGGCACACCATTCTTGTCTCTCCTTAAAGGCCTCAATCGCTAAAGTATGTATGATATTATTTTGCATCTTGTATTTTCGATTACCCGGCTCTTACGTATTAAAGAAAAGTGAGGAAGCATTATTCTAAGCCGGTACCGCATAACAACTCACTTGTATCATTTCAATCTATAAAATATCAAAAAAGCCTTGATTAGACGCTCTGTGTGGTATCAGGTGCTCTATTTGTGAGTTAAAGTAACTGTGAAACATTCGCCATTTATTGTAGGAAGGAAAACATCTGCCATCTGTGTGTAGATAAGTAAAACATTGATAGGACGACGCGACGTATCAAGTTTGTGTATATATTTCCATTATTTATGTTGGTGACGCTTTACCAGCATGTTCTGCGGTCTTCCCCTACCACACTACAGACCTGGTTGAGTATCTATACATGTAAGTAATTTTATTCCCACCCATTTACGTGATATGCACACACTGGAACGCCATGTCGTATCTCGCATTGTATTGCTCGTTCAAGAACACAATATTAACATAATCCAGACGATTGTGAAATTTTCATACTTGAAAATGTTTCAAAATGTTAGTTTTACTTGATGTTCTAATAATCTACAAAAAGTTTGCTAAATATTACAATAAAACAGTTAAATCAATAAAGGAAACCTAAACTGCTTTCGCTTGATACAGCTAGCATCTTCAGAAGACATGAAAGTAAGAAGAAAGTATCATGAAAGTATAATTTCTACCCTCAGAAAAGTGCTTAAGCTTTATTGTTTGTACTTGTACAGTCTTATTTATAATATTTTCTTATGATGCTTTAATAATATATAAATAAAACACATTATAAGCTCTTATTATCTTGAATATTTATAATAACATTATAATAATAACGTTGCTACATATGATATTGTTTGAGCTGACAACTTCGCGATACATTCATGTTTCTCCGGTGATTTGACATATGTCAATGTTTTAAAAAAAAAAAACATCAATTTATAGTGTGCTTGATTTATTTCCACATTTTGTATTGTGAATAACATTTTTATTACTATGTTTTTTTATATAAATATTTACTTCGCTACTTCCACCACCACCCACTCTGCGGGGAACTGTAAACGACCCCTTCACAGAACGCTAAGTGAGCGACAAATAAAAATGCACAGCACGAATAGTAAGTCATGGAGCCATCTAGATTAGCTATCTCGGCACCATAATACAAAAAGAACAATCGACAAATTTAAATAAAAGATTCACACTCGAGTTATGTCATTAACTTTAGATATTTTTAAATTTAAAACATCAAAGGTGTGACCAAGATCAAAAAAAAAAAACTCAATTGGAATCTACCAACAGTAAGGAACCATAACTATGATAGAACTTCTTAGAGGCTTTAAAATTGTTCTTCGAGATCACAAAATCCGCATGACCAATGGAACCTTGAAGAGGACAGCAACGAGGAGCTCCAATCTATAAGAGGACACCATTGGGTGGCAACAATCCCACAGAATATGTTCCGAAGTTTGGTCCGGATATTGACAGAACCGACTTGAAGCAGAAGAGGCAAATATTTATATACCTGTAAATATGGATTTGCGAGGCGATTTAAATCATAAGTCTCCAGAATGTGGAATTAAAACACTTTCTATAAGTCATACATAAACAAACATAATTCTTACTTCTGATGGCCGTACTACTCCGATAGAGCATTAGCCTCCTGAACAATGGATTTCCAAGCCTCCCTGTCAGCAGCAACGAACTACCTATCATCACATGCATTCAGTACATTCAGAGTCTCGAATCTCCGGTGACATTGTACATCGATCTCTACCTTAGTCTTCCCAGAGATCTCCATCGATCTACAACAATACAAAAACTTGAATAGGTTTTATTCGAAAAGATTTTTTTTTGGTAATAAGTAGCGTGTTCATTTAGTTAACAATTTTGTTGTTAATGAACAGATTCAGAAATCTGCTCGATCTTATATTGAGATATTCTCCCTATTCTCAACCAAGGTATAACTAACTACTGTTTGATATTTAGATTATTCAAATATGAAGTTCTGACCAGAGTGAGTCATAAGTGAGGGGTTACTGTCGAACCTCATCCTGGGCACAAGTTTCCTGGGGCGCTCGTTCCTGCTATGATGGGACAATCATGCAAATCCTATTTTGGTTGGCGATTTTCAAACAGAACATGAGAGACCTTTTATCTTGTATAAACACAGTATTCAATGGCTTCGTACGACGCCAACCGTCTATTTTATTTAAAACATTGAATATACCTATATTATTTATCATTTCAAAGTTTCATCATCAACGTAGCAGATTCATGAGTATTTTGATATTTATGTATAAATTAAAATATATTTGTAAAATAAAATAAAGCACATCCTTGGCGAGTATATACAATTTAATGAGTTTTTTAATCCCCATCACCTTAAAGTAAACATAATGAGTGTGTGTAGACGGGGTAATATTATTTTGTAAGGTAGGGGATGCAATGAAATTATTGGTAAGATTTAGTAGTAAGATTTGTATTGGGAAAATATTTAATATAGCACTATTGGGGAACTGTGATTGGTTATGAATTATGTTCTTTCTAATATTTACATCTTTTCTGATTTCCATTTATTTTATTTCCATTTAGTTTGTCATATACTATATATTTTGTAATTTATTATTAGTGTTAAACGCGGGTTTGATAGTGTTGGGTATATTTATAGATATTTTTTTTGCTGTTTGATTATTGTAAAATTGTATTTTGTTAATAGAAAATATGAGAAATAATACAAATTAATAACCAAACACAATTCCCTAATAGCCTTATATTAAATATTTTCCCAATACAGAACTTATATAATCAATAATTTCATTGCACCCCCCCACACAACAAAATAATGTTACCCAGCCTTCACTCCACCCATTATGTTTACTTTAAGACTATAATATTGTACATATAGTTTAGTATACCTTGTATCCTCCTGAGGAAGGGAACTTTGTTCCCGTAACATGTAGAGAAAAATTTATTCAATTGAATAAAAGTTATACTCAGTGATGTACACAAAGTTGGCCGATTTACTAATGATATTAATAACAATTAAGCACTACAAATAATAACACTTAATTATTATTATTACCATTATACACTTCCTCAAAAGAATTATCAGATCAATGCGTAAATTGTAAATTATTTCATAGAACAAAATAAAATGCAACATACGAATCATCAAGCTTTCAATTGGGAACAATTCATCCATCCAGATACTTAACAAAACAAAGGATTAGGCTCTGAGGAGGTCTCTATACTACCTATCAACCCTGCTGATTCCCGAATATTAACATTTGAAAAATCTTTAACGATTCTACATGTATTCATTGTTACCGTTTTTTGCTTTTTTATTATTAAGTTTTTCGATGAATCTAATATTTCTAAATTACGGCTTAACGATTTTGGAATAAAAAAAATATTTAACTTAACTACAAACACACAAAAAATAAAAGAACGGATACTAAAGGAAAAAATACCAGAAAAAAAATAATTGTAAAGGCTCTTCCTAAGCAAAACAATAATTCTATATAATATCTATAAAAATGAATAATTTTTCGTAGAACATTATACTTGTTTGATTTTTAAACCACCATTAAAATGTTTTTAGTTTTCACTTTCATTGACTATATTTCCTCCAAGTACTTCCTTACAAGTACATAAACAAGTGCCAAATAACTGCACCGAACAATGGAGATGTTTAAAAAACGTGGAGTCTGCGCCGCTAGGAGAAAGGCTTATGTAGTGATCTGTGGGGCTTTCTGGGGACAAATAAATTTTCCAAGTTGTTAAGTGGCCAAGCTTGGCTGGGCGTTGCATACAAAGTGAAGAACAAATAGCCGTCACTTCTATCCATTCCATTGTTTGTCCAACACAATGTTATCCAGATTTAAATTGTTATTATATTCCCATTTTGTATATTAACTGAAGAAAATTATGTCTCGTTGTTGTTGTAACTTGTTATCTACCTACTCCAACATTAAATTCCTAGTCTGAATTTAATTTTATTTTTACTTTGTACTGTTTTTATTTTTAAGTATAGGTATATAAGTGGTACTTGACCGCAGTTTGCATTATTATTTTTTAGGGACTTACAAATGTATTAATTTTAAATAGATACTCGGTCCCTTAATTTTATGATACACGAAAGTTTATTTTTTTTTAATAGTCCAAGAGAAAGTAACGTCAAAAAACAAATAATTTTTAATGGCTGTTTTTTAATATTTCCTTCCTTATTCAATATAGGTATGAAAAAAGTAAGTATGGCACCTGGAAGTGGTTGTGTTTACCAGTGCGCATCTCTTTTCTATAGGTGAAAAGTGCAGATTTTAGTATCATTTATATAATATTTGTAAGTCCTTTTCGTGCACTGGTGCTCTGCGTTCAGCCCAAAACAGATTGGCATGGAGGAGGGCCATACGTGCGGCGACGGACTACAGCCGCTATCCTCAGTCATGAGGAAAAGAACGAATATATAATATTTTGTGCATTTATACCATCTATCTAATTACAATGAAACTTGGTGATTTGTTCAGCGCACACCCTTTGAAGATTTTTTTACACATTTTAGTAACAGTAAGTACTTACATATTTCATTGATCGGACGAATTTCATAGGTACCTACAAATAACATAAGAGTACAAAGTATTGTAATTGGAAATGGTATTGCAATGATATTTTGCAATATAAATTTATTTTAAATTGCGACGGAGATAAAACAGGAACAGGTACTGAAATGCTTAGACATTTCTACGAAATTTTTATTGATATATAACATGTAAATAATTTTCATTTTGCACTTCATATTTTTTTCATACTGACAGCGTTGACTATGTAGAATTCCATTATACAAAATGAATATTAAAAAAACACTGTTTTCCTTTAATTTATTTTTTCTTCTACGATTTAAACTCGATTCTCTCTGCTTACCCCGTAAGGGACATGGCGTGATGATATGTATTTAATTTTTACTTCTATCCAAGACGATCGTTATGCCTGGTCAAGTCCTTTTCAACTGGTCTAATCTCCAATTGAAAAGGCCTTTACCAGGCGAAACGGTCGTCTTGGATAGGAATAAGAATAAAATTGTAGAAGATAAAACAGTGTTTTTTTTTTAATTTAATATTTGATTTGTATAATTTTTAATTTTATAATATATCAGCTATTTATCGAGCAGTTACTGAACATTGTATCTACCTACGATTTTTCTTCCCGATGGCTTGCACGGCCCAACCCTTGCCAAATCTCATTAAAAAAGAGTGCATTACGAGCCCAAATATATTCGCAATCGAATATTTTTTTTAATTGCATATACGCAAACATTAGAATTTTTTCCCTGTCGGGAGTCAAATGATATTTTTATTGACAAAATTTTTAACATCTCAATAGAGATAAAGTTGGGATATTGTAGAAGAACCAGGAACTATAAGCACCTACAGGGCTTACGACCTGTCACCGGCTGGTTTACGTGATCACTTTATGCGCTTACGCAAGACAAGATAGAGGATTCTGGCGTTCGGTTCTCTCTACCAACCCCAAATAGGAAAATGGCGTGACGGTGTGAATGTATGGATAAATTAGCGCTTGACAGGATCCATGCGTCGAAAAGTTTTAATTTTCAATTCGAAAATATGTTTTCTTTGAAACTTGAAATATTTTTAATTGTATAATTAATTTAATACAATTTTCAATACCTATTTTGTTGGTAATACCTAGTTCTTGCAACTACCCACACTTTCTGAAAATTAATTATTTGATAGGCACAAAAAGTTATATGTAAATTGTTGTAGATGCCTTTGAAATGATTTGAAAAGACAATGAATTTTATCAAACAAATTTTCTTCTACTTCCAATAATACATCTGAGGTGACTCTAGTTGTAAAGAATTCAGTTTGGAAAGTGCCGGTGGACAATTAATACCTGTCGTATCTGTCTTATAATGAAACACCTGGTATTTATGACAATTATTATTCGTACCTATAGCTTTGAATATATTCATCACTGTCAAGTCGCAAAATTTGTTACTCGATATTATTTACGGAAATGGCGATATTTATTTTAAAGTTTCGGCCAGATACCGAATGAAACGGTAAACTTTATGGCTGTCGTGTCAAATTTTAATGTTTAAGGAATTAATTATTCGCAACCTTGATGTATGCGAGTGGGACTTGGACATGGCAGAAGACGCATACAAACAGAATAAATGCAGTTTAAATGGGATCACTGAGAAGAATATTCCAGAACCGCAGCTAGATAGTATGTACATATATGTATATGGAGATTAAGTCAGTAAATTAAGAAAAAAGCCGAAACACCCCAACTAGATAATTTAATTTTCTATAAAAAATATCAATATTGTAGAAGTACATCTCAATTTTTTTTAACATCTTATAAAAATTGAATTTAGTGACGACATCGCTTCATACAATTTGTATGGCAGTCGCCTATACACAATATGTAAGAAGACTTAATAGATACCTACTTAATCTCCAAGCATACATACAAAACCATCATGCTGTTTTCATATTCCGAATAGGAAAAGAGGACTGACCTCCATACTGTCCTATCTTGACATACATACCAACATGTGTTAAAATTTTCAATAATTTGGATTTATGGGTTTATAGTTTGATTCTTATTCTTCAACTATACATACTATCGCTATCGACAGTTGGATCTCAAGTGTTACATGCAACTAGTCTATATTTATTCAATTCTCAGCATTCTAGCATGTATGTATGATTATTAAGATAATATGGAATATAAAATAATAATTCAAATTCTCAGCATTCTAGCATGTAGGTATGATTATTAAGATAATATGGAATATAAAATAATAATTCAAATTCTCAGCATTCTAGCATGTATGTATGATTATTAAGATAATATGGAATATAAAATAATAATTCAAATTCTCAGCATTCTAGCATGTATGTATGATTATTAAGATAATATGGAATATAAAATAATAATTCAAATTCTCAGCATTCTAGCATGTATGTATGATTATTAAGATAATATGGAATATAAAATAATAATTCAAATTCTCAGCATTCTAGCATGTATGTATGATTATTAAGATAATATGGAATATAAAATAATAATTCAAATTCTCAGCATTCTAGCATGTATGTATGATTATTAAGATAATATGGAATATAAAATAATAATTCAAATTCTCAGCATTCTAGCATGTATGTATGATTATTAAGATAATATGGAATATAAAATAATAATTCAAATTCTCAGCATTCTAGCATGTATGTATGATTATTAAGATAATATGGAATATAAAATAATAATTCAAATTCTCAGCATTCTAGCATGTATGTATGATTATTAAGATAATATGGAATATAAAATAATAATTCAAATTCTCAGCATTCTAGCATGTATGTATGATTATTAAGATAATATGGAATATAAAATAATAATTCAAATTCTCAGCATTCTAGCATGTATGTATGATTATTAAGATAATATGGAATATAAAATAATAATTCAAAATTCTGAGTATAAATGTTTTATATACCTAATATTTTTTAAATTTTCTGTAATTTTGGGCTCTGTGCATCAAGCGGATCAATATTTATTAGGGGGACACACACACACAACACCCACATAGACATACTTTATATTCTACTCGGAATTCTGAGTTTATATAACATTTATGCTGCGAAGCCTCTCATTTAGTGTTTTTCGACTTCAAATTTGAAAAACAATGAAATATTTCCCCTTCAAAATGTGTGGATCTTGGATTGATACTATGTACATATGTTAAGATAAATACATTTTCACAGAGGTAGATCAACATATTTTTATTTGCATTTATTGACTTCAAATTTTTTGTATCTAACTTTTATATTTATTGCAATAATTATAAACTCGCATCCTTCATCCTTCAAAAACTGTTTGCATTTGTAAATTTCCATTTAAATGGAATGTTATAAAGACAATAACGTGTGCAGCCAATTAGGAGTTATGAAAGCTAGTTCCATAATGCAAAAGTTCCACTTTCAGAAGCTCTTGAATATCGAGAATTATATTCACAATTTCAAACCAAAAATAAGAACAATAAATTTTGTTACTTCCACCGTATAAGTGGCTTTATGATTTTACCAGATGGTTTACCATATTATGTTATTATAACGTATATGTTATATTTTGATGTATTCAGAGAGCACTTTGCTTTAGTAACACATAAAAATGTACTTAAAAATCCTAAACACCACTGCCATATAATTTAATTCCTCAAAACATCTCATTCCTTGAAAAATATTCCATTTCAAAGCAAGTCGTAAACAAAAAAGCTATTCTTTCTCGAATAAACAACTTTGACCATAATATAAAAAACTTCTCCGTGGATAAACCTATCATCTTTTTCAGTTCAAAGTTTATTTTTATATCATTTTCCTTTTGCATCATTTCTTTTTCTTCCTTCAAAAGCTGGAAATAAGTAAGTTAAAGATTAACAGAATTTATAAAAAAAAACATTACGACAAACTTAAAAGACCTGAATTGAGTAAATTAATAAATTTGGCGAAATGAGTACATCAGGGGAGGCTGAAAGATGGCTCTCATGTTAGAAAAGTGACAGAGAGGCCAGGCTCTGATTGTTCGGCCGTGTAATCAAAAGACAAGATGACCACGTCGTGAAGAAGTCCCTTTCCGTGGCTGATGTGAAAATGGAGGGGAAACTCCAAAACACCTGGCTGTCGAAAACCTAGAGGGACATGGAGACGTTTTGGCGCTGCATGATCAGGAAAGCCGACCATGTCTAGCGGAAATGCTAGGACATCAAAAGAAGAGATTTAATTTGTCAATCGACAGTGGCTCTACAGCTCACTGTGGGCCTTGGCCTCCTCCAGCTATCGTCGCCGTCTACCATTATCCTGGCATGCACTTCTCTAGTTCCTGATGTCAATCTTGTTTAAGTCTCTCTGCACTCCATCCAACCATCAAAATAGAAGAAGAAGGGATTATTATGCCATTAAAACTTGTTTTTCTCAACGCTGTCTGCGGTATTTGTTTTCATATTTTTAATATTTTATGAAATAATTCAGTTATTTGTAACACAAGATTCCGGTTGATTGCTGTAATCGAAAGATGCCTATTAAAATTAATCACATTGTATTTGAGAATACTTTGAGAGCGGTGATAGCCCAGCGGTAAGGTCGTCGCCTCACATGCGTGAGGTCGACGGTTCGAATCCGGGCGGGGCACTCACCTCTGGAATTTAAAAAAAAATCTATGTGCGGATTTATATCACTAGCTATGTGTAGCCATGATCCAATTTGTCTGGTTCCCCTTTCTAACGGTTACGAAGGTCAGATGGCAGTCGCTTCAATGTAATAACCAGACTCGCCAATTCCAGGATCATGGTTAAAGCGTACCCCGATAGAAACGGGACAAAAGCGCTTAGGGGGAAAGAATTTAGTTATTTGTATATGTAATATGTTATTATTATTGTATAAAGCTATTTTGTTTTTTTACAAGTATATTCTGTTTTAAGTGATATTATGACAATACGTATATCAAGGTCAGGACAATGTAATGTGTCTTGCTTCCTCTTAATCCACAAAATTCACATCCATTTTTATATTTGTTAAACCAGCCAATAGACAACAATAGCAACAGACAAGCCAATGTTCATGCAGGACGTCTGTCGGGTCCGCTAGTTTTATATAATATAATTATTATGTTGCGAGTGGAAATTAAACAGTAAGTTTAGAGTTGTAGACTCAAAGATTATACTCAATAATTAAACAAATGAAACATTAGAGTTAAACAATAATTAAACATGAGAAAATAAACATTTTAGTTATACATAAATTTATACAAAAGAATTAAGAGATTACTAACTGAGATATACTAAGATGTACATTCTGATTAAGCGAGAAACTGGAGAGAAAAAACCGATATTCCTATTAAAGAATTTTAAATGAAAAATATTTCTAATAGTAGTATTTCTAATTGGTACTGTTATTAGAATTTGTGGAAGGATATTTGATACATCTAACTGAGATTTAATATTTCATACATATAGTATCATCATATCTGCGATTTTTCGTCTATTGTTTAATGATATCAGATGAAGATACACCAGCCTGTCATTATAGCATTCAAATTGATGGCTTATCTCCTCTTTAAAAAAAATTCATGTTCGTCTTATTTGGACAGATTCTATTGTTTTTTTTTATGTATTTATCGTAATTTGGAGACCAGATTGTGGATGCATATTATGATGTATAATAATCAAAATTAAAATGGTCTATTTGAAACGAAAATATTTCTTGCACGTACCTATATGTAGCTCTATTATAGCTTGCTGTACCTATTAACGTAATTCTGAAAATATTCCCCTTACACGTATTATTATCTTAAAAGCATTTACAGAGACAGGACCATCTCAAGATGATAAAGCGCCCAGAGCGATCCGAATGTCATAATAAACTTGAAAACGGATGAAGCAAGGGGAACAATTTCAACCAAAATTTAACGAGATAACAATTATATTATTATATTATCTACTATTGTTAAACGATGTTTTGTAAGGATCCATAGCATTTCTACCAAAACGCTTATATTATAATCCATAAATTAAAATTTAATTTTCATAAATGTTTTTGTCCAAATCAATAAACATGTGCGTTTGTCCAAAAAAAGTCCCGTTCCATAGTAACCCATATCGTGGTGGTTACCCAAGTTATAAGCCTATGTAACACGAGTATTATAATTAGAAAAATAAAAATCGAATATCTAAATGGAGGGTTTTTATTCCGCTGTTTGACCAGATTTGCTCCCCAGAGCTTAGTCCATACCCAGAATAGTTAATATTTCAAAGTTTTATATTATAATAGTGTTAATATTCCATATTTCAAAATGATGTAGTATTTAGATGTGTCATACAATCACCCATGTCGAATACAAAAATGATGTAGTATTTAGATGTGTCATACAATCACCCATGTCGAATACAAAAATGATGTAGTATTTAGATGTGTCATACAATCACCCATGTCGAATACAAAAATGATGTAGTATTTAGATTTGTCATACAATCACCCATGTCGAATACAAAAATGATGTATTATTTTGATTTGTTATACAATCACCCACGTCGAATACAAAAATGATGTAGTATTTAGATTTGTTATACAATCACTCACGTCGAATACAAAAATGATGTAGTATTTAGATTTGTCATACAATCACCCATGTCGAATACAAAAATTATGTAGTATTTAGATTTGTTATGAAAATCTAAATCTAACGCACGATAATGTGATATGTATATAGTTGATTAATTTATCTTTTCAGCGAAACCGCCATGGCACAGTTGGGAAGCCGATTTATTACCGAACAGCAATTTCTTTCGACTTACCTGTGTTTCCAGACCAGAAAATTATAAATCAAATGATTTTTTTTTTGCTTTATTATTTTTTTAGGTAGGATTCGATCATAGGACGCAGTATTGCTCAATGTGTTATTTGATATCAATAAACCAGCCGAAGACAAGTCATAAACACTGTAGGTACCGAATTTCCCGTTTATCCTATAAATATATATATATTCAAACTTTAACTCTACTTACATAATATTTAGTATGTCAAAAAAAATATATTTGAATTAAAAACCTCTTAATATTGATGCTCTAGAAGTGTGTATTTTTGTAAATTGTCAAGAATCGATCCTGTCGATAAGAAACTATTCGATTAACTTTTCCTCGAAGCATTCCGTAGATATCTGATAAATGTTACTGGTAGATAGATACTGTCCGCTTACTAGAGACTCTAGAATGTTCCAACACCAAGAAGATACTGAAACTTTAATGCATTTTATATGATTTTACAATGTGATCCGGGAATACTTTTAAAATGCACATTTCGTAGCAAAAAGAATATATCTATCAATAAGTAAACCAAAATTCTTATGATGATATGTGTTAGCGCCGATCGCCGATTGCAAATCGGGCTAAATGAATAATGGACTGTATATCGAAATTTATGAATTGAATTGTTTATCTGTAATATGTGTTGGATGGGATATGACAAAGGAGCGGTACTAACCTTTGATCTCGTTCTCTTGTTACGATACTCCTCGAGTCCTCTTCTCTCACATATAACAAAACAAAAGTACAACACGATAACACAATAACACACACGATGATGATGATGATGATGTTTATTATAAAACGATGATGACATGTATAGATCGTCGAAACGAGACGATTTTATTCGAGCGACGAATTTGACTGATTACATCGAGACGACGTTTTTGCGAGTTTTCTCCTTTCGGTTTTGACCGCTAGGGGGAAGGAAACAGTTGTGGAAGGATTTTGGGGGGAATCAAAGGTATTTTGATTTGTCCATCATTCGATATCAAACATTATGTATACCCGAACAGATAAAGCAAGTGAATGAACATTTAACGCCGTTTTCCATGTTGTCTTCACGTTGATATGAATAACAAGTAAAGTTGAAGAAAAATAAGGCCAATATGTATATCAGTCACAATTGAAGTTCAGAAATACGAAATCGTTCAATTTTATCAAAATCAGTATCAGTATTATTTATAAAAAAACTTAGTTCAATTGAACCCGGTTCAAAGTCTTATTCTGAAATTCAAATATTATTATAAGACTATTTATAAGAATATTTGCATTTCAGAATAAGACTTTGAACTGGGTTCAATTGAACCATTTTTTTTATATAAATAACAGTTTAAACATGCAATGTCATCGGGAATACTCAAAGCCTAAAAGTTTCAGAGAATTTAGTTAGACAGTCAAATAAAGTTAATTAAAAGGTGTCAAAATATTAGAAAGAATATAAAATTTCCATACCAGTGTATTATTGAGCCTCTAATAATGTGGATGTTACAATTTTAAAAAATAACTACTT